>WEIV01021285.1:1332851-1615725 GCA_013390005.1 Calyptomena viridis
GGATGCGCGCAGGGCGGCGGCCCCGCGCTCCGGGATCCCCGCGCTCCGGGATCTCCCGGCTCCAGCCGGGCCTGGGTTTGCCCTCGGGCTGCTCCCCCGCACTGCCCGGCCGGCACTGCCCGCGTCCCTTTGCTCCAGCAGTCCCGGAGGCGGTGAGCTCCAATGGGGAATGGTGCCAGCCCCCAGATACAAAGTCCTTCCCGAGGGACAGAAGGAGCAGAAATGAAGAGAAACGCTCCTTGTCTTGCTCTGGGCAGCACAAAAGTTGCCAGCAGGCAGCGGAGCCCAAAGCTGAAGGACTCAGTTAAGCCCGGGGTGTGTGGGTGGATGTCGGTGGGGTGCTGGGGCTCAGTGCTGGAAGGGAGAGATCTGCAGTTCTGCTCTGCCTGGTAGAGGTTGCTCCCTCTCCCGTGTTTTTATCAGAGCTGGAAATGATAATCTTCATTTATTTATTTCTAGTGAGGACCAGGATGAGCTGCATTACCAAGATACCGACTTGGATGTGCCGGAGCAGCGGGATGGGAGGTGCAAAGTCAAGTGGACACAAGAAGAGGTGAGTGAGAGCCCAAAATTTGCTGAGAGAGGTGCTTTGGTGTGGGCCTCTGGCCTGGCACCCTGGGCTTGGGTGACTCCACCCCAGTCCACATCTGCTGTCTTGCTACTGGAGAAGACCATGTTGTCTTTTATTCTTATCTGAAGTCTGAATGAGGCTCAAAGGTTCAGGGGAGTTGGAAGTGTAGCCTGAAGGGCAAGAGCTCCAACTACTTTAACTAAAGCATGTGAGTCCTGAGCGAGGCATCCACTGCCTGTGAGCAAGGAGGGGTTCCAGAGGATGATTGAGGCCTCCAACAAGCTGAATTGTGCAGTGGAAATGCTCTCTTTTTCCTCTATCAGAAGCAGGGAGTATTGGAACTGTTGGTGTCATGGTTTAGTCATCCTGGCTAAGAGCCTGAAATTAGTTGGGATGTTCTCTTCCCTCCTGCCAGTTCCTCCATCGTCTGTGCTCTGTGTGAAAACTACAAGATATCCTGTCTCCCCAGGGTCTGAACACCAAGTAAGGTAGTCTTTGTGGAGGGATCAAAGCCTTGGGGTCCTGTTGGGTAGAGAATGACTTCATGCCTTGGTTTACCCAGCCAGAACTCACAGACCCTTACAGCAGGCTTTCTGTGAGCTGCAGGAGTGCTCACACATGTGGAATGGACTGTTTAGTCAGGGGTGTCCTGGGGCTGGATAAGCAGGCCCTTGGCTACGTGGTTTGAACCAGACAGTACTGGAGCAGATCTGAGTTCTTTTTTTGTACTCACTATATGAACTTGTCTTGGTACAGAGCTCAAGAACCAAACAGTCCATTCCAGTTAAATTCCACGTACAGGAGATCTGCTAAAGACTGGTGTGAGCTGCCTTCCTCCCCTCAACATGGAATGCCAACAAAACTTTCTTGCCCGTTCAAAAGATGTAACTTGTTCTCTTGATCCCATCAGCCCAGGAGTGCCTGTGGTCTGTGTTGCCACCATGTATCTGAAAGTGGATATCTTTGTTCTTTGCAGGATGAGCAGCTGAAGATGTTAGTAAGCCACTATGGGCAGAACGACTGGAAGTTCCTGGCCAGTCACTTTCCTGTAAGTGTTTGAGTGTTGCTTCTTCTCCTTGTGCTGGTTGTCTGTGTCTGTGCAGTGGGACTCTGTTCTGTTTCACAGCTCCAGGCTGTGAAATGGGGCTGATTTAGGGCAGGGAGACTTGTGTAGAGGGCTTTCAAGGGTGAATCTATTGGAGTTGGGGAGAGAAACTGAGGTTCCTGTCTCTGCCCACTGCCCTGGGCCCAGGGACTTAGTATGTATTCTCCACGTGCTTCTGCAGGTTTTCTGTGGGACAGCTCGTGTGTATGGGGACTGGTATTGCTTTTGGAGCTTTTTGGGCTTTTGGAGCCTCCAGTTTAACACAAGGTTGTCCTTCCTTTTCCCAGAATCGCAGTGACCAGCAGTGTCAGTACCGGTGGCTGAGAGTGTTGAATCCAGACCTGGTTAAAGGCCCTTGGACCAAAGAGGAGGACCAAAAGGTAAGTCAGGCCTGAGAGGATCAGACTGTTGGACTGTGTCTGTCTGCAGAGGGGGTGGAGGTGTCAGACCCTCAGGTCTTCATGTAAACTGTGTGTAGTTCTTCCCACTGTTGATAGCTGTGAGAGCAGCACTGTCTGAGCTGCTCTGAGCAGCCTGGGCAGCCATGGTTGTGATGTGCAGCAGCAGCTCTAGGCCTCTTCAGGTAAACACCTTCTCCCTTTCACACAGTACTGCCACAGCAGGCTGCCAGGGGAGAGAGCTGAAAAAGGAATTAATTCATCTGCCTGCTGGCAGGTCTCCACCTGGCCTGGCCAGGTTGGATCCAAGCGAAAATAAAACTGGCATTTCCTGTGCCACATTGGGCAGGCTGGAGTGGATGTCTGAGGTTGGCTGGGTGAATTTCTTTGCTGATTCCAGAGTGAGCTGAGAGGGGGCAGCTCAGACAGACTCATCATCTTGATGTACTTAAGAAAACGAATTCCAACTTTTACTTAAGTTCTCTGCTACAAAATATCCTAGTTTGGCAGATTCTCTGTAACACTTTTACTCCTTCATTTCTTTGCCTTTTGATTTCATTAGGTTGTGTCAAGCATGTCCAAAGGAATTGTCTCATGATGTCCTTTCACCTTCTTAAAGCAGAGCAGCTGTTGCCTGCTTTCCCCTTCCCTTTGCATTGTCCTGACTCTACCAGCCTACCCATGCTGACCAGGCTGAACTCCAGCTCTCATTTCCCAAAACTGCACTTTTCTTTGCCCCAGTTCCTTGGCCTGTGCCTCAGTTTGGCATCTTTAGTCCACCTGTCTGTGCTTGACAGGCAAGGATCTGTAGTAGGGACATTTGTTACATGCCAAGAGCACTGAGCACCATCTCTCTACCTGCACGTTTCAGCAGAGCACAGCTGGCCAGGGTAGAAATATTCTTCGAGAACTCTTCAGCCAGGATTTTTGTGGGCTGAACATTGCAGGAAGTAGATTGTTTCGTCCTGACTGTACCCTGGACATTGTAGAGGCTCAGAACAGATTCTGTGCTCAGAACTATTTGCATTGAGGATCAGGCAGAAGTGAAAAAGCCCTGGGTGAAGAGGAAGAGACAAAGTGAACGGAGCTTAAATGAATATGGCTTGTTTAGGCTTTGGAGCTCTCCCTGTGTGTCCTGGTGCTAGCAAGGCATGGAGCTGCAGCCCTGGCATGTCCTGGGTGTAGCACACTGGGAAAGGGAGCAGCGACCAGCAGCTGGTGGGAACTGTAGTCATGCAGCCAGGTCCTCAGAAGCAGGAAGGGCAGAGGAGCCTTGGAGCAGGTGGGACTTGGCCCTTGCTCAGAAATGGGCGTGTGTTTCTAAGTCTGGGCCCCTGGTGCACCTGCCAGGCTCCACCTCACCACCTGTGAGTGGTCACCTGTATTCCCAGGTGCCCTGTGGCAAAATGTCTGCATGGAAACAGTCTATTACAGAAATTTGGCTGAATCATTGCTCTCACAAAGGTTGGCACAACTGATTGTCAGTGCTGGCTTCCTCTAGCTTTTCCTCCTAGGGGGCCTTCTCTGTCTGCCCTCACCTGGTCCCAAGAGAGGTGAAGAGCAAGGCCTGAAGATGACTGTATCAACCTTCCCCTCCTGTTTTCTATTTCCTTATTTCCCTCCACTTTTTTCGAAGGTAATTGAACTGGTTAAAAAATATGGCACCAAACAATGGACCCTGATAGCCAAGCACCTGAAAGGGCGGTTGGGGAAGCAGTGCAGGGAACGCTGGCACAACCACCTGAACCCTGAGGTGAAGAAGTCCTCCTGGACAGAGGAGGAGGATCGCATCATTTTTGAGGCCCACAAGGTGCTGGGGAATCGCTGGGCGGAGATTGCCAAGCTGCTGCCTGGCAGGTAGGACCTTGCTCGCTGCTGCCTTCCCGTGAGGTGGCCCGTGGAGATCCACGTGTGAGGCTCACAGGATGGGGCTGGGGGGTGTGTTGGAGCTGTTAGCTGGGCTTTAAACGTGCTGTAAATGATGATCTGTTTCCTTCTGCCTTCTCTGCAGGACTGACAATGCTGTGAAGAATCACTGGAACTCCACCATCAAGCGGAAAGTGGACACAGGAGGATTTCTCAATGAAGCTAAGGAGTCCAAGTCACTGTACTTGCTTGTGGAGGTGGATAACAAGGAGAGACAAAGCCAAACGACAGCTGAGAGCCAGGTACTGCACCAGCACACTTGTAGTAGGCAGCTTGGTCATTCCCCTGCCCTGCTAATGCCTTTTGAAGCTGTTCATCCACCCTTCTGCTGCCTCACACTGCCTTTGCCACAGCCTGGTGTCTGCATAGACAGTCTGTGCCTTCTCTAGCCTTCTCCAAGAGACTGACTCTCGGGAGATCTCTTCCTCCAGGACCTAGAGGTGTGATGGCAGCCTGAGTGTGTTATGCAGGCAGAGGAAGCAGTCTGTTAGAGCTGTTATTTTGCCAATCCCAGCATTAGGTCTGCCTTGGACACTTAAGATTGTTTTCACTTTGTTGTGCTATTGCTGGTGAGAGAAGGAGGCTGCTCCAGACAGTGTGTGTGTGGGAGGACAGTGAAGAGATATTGGGGAAGTACACCAGATGATTGTTTTCATGAAGAGAGCATGTAGTTTTTGAAGGCAGGCTCTTGGAAAACAGGAAATGCAGAACTTGTGCTACCTGCTCAGCCTACATTCAACTTTATCCTGGGATACTGTTAAGTTAAATCTTCAATTAAACAGTCCTGTGCTTGTTATGTTGTGTGGACTCCTGCTCAGGTAGTGTATGGGACAGAGCAGTGAGGGAGAAACAAGCTGAGTGGCAGGTAGGAGAGCTGAATGTGTCCAGAGACCTTTGCTCTTTGTCCCAAGGATTTGACATTGTTCCCTTCTTTTCTACTAATACCTGGAATTGCTTTGTTGTATTGTAAAGAATGTCCTGCCAAACTGGCCAGTGGATATCTCTGAAATAAAGGAGGAAGATGTCAGTGATGAGGAAGTGACGGGTGTACAGGAGTTGCCCTCGGAGCTGCCAGCTGCAGAAGTGGCAGAGCAGAACGTGGAGGGGACCCCAGATGAGGCAGTGCCTGAGGATGCCACTTCATTTATTGAGTCACCCTACAAATGGGTCGTCGAAGCTGCCAACTCTCTGTACCCAAGCTGTGTGCCAGCCTTCAGTGAAGCTCTGGACATGATTGAATCTGTAAGTAACAGACCCTTGCCTCTCCAGCTAATGTAGGGAGACTCATCCTTGTCCTTTTTCCTTGAGTGAAATTATGGGGTCCTCTTGCTTGTCACCATGGGTGTCCCGAGGAGGGCTGGGTCTGTCACTGCCTTGCAGCTTCCTCGTGTTTCTCATACAGGGCTGGATGAGACCTTTCCAGCTTTGCCTGTGTTGCTGTGGGCTTGCAGATTTCCCTAGGGTGTGTGTCCTAGTGCCTGGGCTCTGCTGGTGTGGAAGATCATAGGTACTGCCAAACCCAGTTTCAAGCCCTTTATCAGCCAGTGTCCCCAGCTATCCTTTTCAAAATGGTTCAGGCCCATGCCCTTTGACTTTCCCTCCTGTCATGGGATTGGGTAGGACAGTACTGACTGGGAATAAGCCAAGTTTGTTTGTGCTATGCAGGACACACTGGTGTGATGACACCATTTGCTTTCGGTGGAGCAGCCCTCACTGAAACTAGTCATTTTGGGCCAGTCAAGCAGTGCTGAGGTTCCCTGGGTGACAGAGGTGGAGGAGTGGCCAGAATCAACAGGACACTTTGCTGCCATCAGAGGGAAGTGCCTCTGCAGCCCTCAGCCTGCCTGAGGACCTTATGAGCTGATTATCCGTGAAGGATCCACTTTGCCTGTGTATAGGACAGCCCCTGCCCCAGGCTTAGCAGCCCATCTGTGGGTCCTCAGGGGCTGCTTGGGTGTTGGTGGGGTGGAGCTGTGATCACCTCATCTCTGAACTGGTTAGTCCCCGAGTCCAGCTGTATTGATGTGGCTTGCTGTTGCGTGATAGCCACTTCATTCAGCCCTTGTCCCCAGACTTCTCTCCAGCTGTTTTTCTCATCCCCTCTCTGGGGTGGTGCAGCTGTTTGTGCAGCTGTGCTGTGAACCGAGCTGGGAAACCAACCTTGCGTAAATAGAAAAACCTGCCCAGTGCAGGAGCAGCAGCTTTCAGCTGGGGCAGTGCCCCGGGCCGGCTCCCAGCTGTGCCTGCAGCAGAGGGGAGGAGGGCCCAGCTCTCCTCCAGCCAGGCTCCTTCCAAAGGCTGGTGCCATCACACACTTACTTCTCCCAGTTGAAATCCGCACCTGCACCACTCTGCCGCTCAGCTTCACTCCTGGGCTGCTCCTGATGGTTTCCCCTGTGTGCAGGACCCAGATGGCTGGTGTGACCTGACCCAGTTTGACCTGCCCGAGGAACCCTCTGGCGGCGGCAGCGGCAGCAACAGCCCCGTGAGACCAACGCCCGGTGAGGCAGCGCCGTCCCTGCCCAGCGTGACCGAGTACCGCCTGGACGGGCACACCATCTCCGACCTGAGCAGGAGCAGCAAGGGCGAGCTCATCCCCATCTCTCCACACGCCGAGGCCAGCTTTGGCACCCCGCCCTCGGTGCTGAAGAGGCAGAAGAAGAGGAAGATCTCCCTCTCCCCCGTCACGGAGAATGTCGCCAGCACCAGCCTGTCCTTCCTTGACTCCTGCAACAGCATGACGCCCAAGGGCACCCCTGTAAAGACACTGCCCTTCTCTCCATCTCAGGTATGGAGCAGTGGCAGAGCCCAGTCTGTGCTCCTCCGCCTGGGCTTGAGTCTGAGCTAATAAGCATGTTCATCATCTTCTTGCCCTGATGTCATGTATTCCCATCAGTTCTGCCAGCTTTGTGTTTCTCCTGGCTTGAATGAGGCAGTGCTGGTTTGCAGAGTGTCTCCCTTTGCTAAAACAAGGTGCAGAGCTGGATTCTGGCACTGCTTGTCTTCAGAGCTGCCCTTCCTGTGGGAGCAGCAGCCCGTGTCTGCCTCTGGGAGCACTTGCAGTGTTAGGGAAGGCCAGCTACCCTGTGTGAGAGGCAGGGCACTGTGTGGATGGATGTACACAGCCCATGCTGGAGATCACAGTGCTTCTGTCCCCAGGGCATTCATTGCTGCCTCAGCTGGGTAGCAGAGTGGTAACTTACTTTCCCTGTTTGTTTGCAGTTCAGTCATGCAGGCAGCTGGGCAGCAAACACCTTGTGCAGAGCTTGGTGTTGCTGTGCTTACAAAAATGCTCCTGAGCTTGTCTTTGTTGCAAAAGGGACTTGGGATCTTTCAGCCTTTTTTGTGACACTTACAGTGCCCACACACATCACCTTGGAGCACTGTGGTGGTCATACCCACTAGTCTCATGTATGGAAGTGGTGGAGTTCTGTCTACAAAGCAGAATAAAGGCTGCAGTGTTCTCCAGCACAGTTTCCACAGCAGGTCTGTTCAGACTCTTTCTCTTCCTGTGCGAGCCAGGCCTTTGTTTCTGTTCTTTCTGCAGCCCTGGGTGCACATGGGAGAGCACCACAGCACAGCCCAACATGCAGGTTCAGGTGGACCTTGAATGCATGGTCAGAAAGTACTGGGAAATTAGAGTGGGATCCAAAAAGTTCAACTCTGCAGATTGTAAAAGGCAGGAAGGCTTGGAGTGAATCTGAGAAGGGAAATGGGATATACTACCTTTCAAGCTGAGTTTCAGCCATCAGTGAATGTTAAAAACACATTGTTCTTGGGCACAAACCTCGTTCCTTTTGGGAGTAAAGCTGTCACTTATCAGTTGTTGTGAAGTAAAATCCTGGCAGAGATGAGAGGGTTTGTCATTCTCTCACAGCTTAGGCTGAAAACAACTCAGTGCAAGACCTGTTAACTTTTACACTTTGTGTTATGTGGAGTTTCCTCATGTTTGCCATCCTGAGGTTGGAATAGACCTTTAGTGGGCTGGGATTACCAGTGCAAGGAGAGACTTCCCTCTCATCTGGTACTGGTAGTTGCAGTAGTTGTATCAGCTCATCCCTTATGGGAAGTGAATAACCTTTATGGGGGTGAGGCTAAACTCCTGGTGACTTTGTGTGTGTCCATGTACAGAACTGTATGAGTCTGTAAGTCATCCTGGTTTATACTGGGACAGCTGCTCAAAATGGGAGGATTGTCCCTACTTCAGGTTTTCCCCCCATATTTAGGCAAAAGTTACAACTTGTGAAATGATGCTGGGATGCTTGAGACTGAGTGCGTTCACTTTCTCTTTCCTGTGCTGTGCAGTTCTTGAACTTTTGGACCAAACAGGATACACTAGAACTGGAGAACCCATCCCTGACCTCCACACCTGTGTGCAGCCAGAAGGTCATTGTCACCACCCCTCTGCACAGGGACAAGACCCCTCTGCTCCAGAAGAACTTGGCGTAAGTCCTGTCCTCCTCCTCCTCCCTGAGCAGTGCCCTTTTCCACATGGGAGTCTGGTCCAATTCAAACATACTCCTCAGGACTTGTCATGGCACTAGTGAAAGAAGGGCAAGGCAGGCTGGGGATTTCCTTAAATCAGTGTTTCCCCCCCAAAACAGCTCCTCTCTGAGCTGCAGGGAGCAAGAGCCCAGGCTGACTGGGGCCACAGCCAAGTGACCAGCATTGTGTTCAGTTGCTGGGTGGGTTGTTGCCTTCTGTGGGTTACAGCATGTCTGATCCCTTGGCTTTCCCACTCTCTGCTTCCAGGTTTGTCACACCGGATCAGACATATGTGGTGGACAACACACCTCATACTCCCACGCCTTTCAAAAATGCCCTGGAGAAATACGGACCAATTAGACCTCTGGTAATTATGGAGCAGGGCTGTGGCTGGGGGGTGGCAGAAGCATGATGGATGCAAACAGGACACGGGAGGCTGTAGTGGGGCTGTGAACCAACTCTTATCTGTGCCAGAACAAAGTGCAGTTTGGTAGTGCCAGGCTGAGATGAGAGGGATGATAGGGACCTTGTCATAGTGACCATGTCATTGTAAGTAAGCACAGGACTTTAGTTCATCTGTAAACCAGCTAAAAATGCCAAAACCTGTCCTTGAATCAGGCTGCAGTGCTTGTCTACTGAAGACCTTGAGGGAAAGCAAGGAAATTATCTGCCTAGGCTTCCCTGAGGAACTGGATCTCTGAATGAGGGTGTTGTAGGGATGGCAGTTTCCAGTATCTCAGGCCTTGTGTGCATGCTGGTCTTGTGATGGCACGTTTGGGGTCCAGCTGATAAGAGTCTCTCACACCTGGAGATCCTGTAAATCTCTCAGGCTAGCAGAAAACTTGTCAAGCTGGGAAGTAAATAAGTCATCTTTGTGTTCGTCCTCCCACTGTGGGCTCTATTATCCCTTGAGGGAAGTACTCATCAGTCTGCCCAGAACACAGATTTTTGACTGCTTTGTGGCCTCTCTGCCTTTTCACACCAGCCCCAGACTCCTCACCTGGAAGAAGACTTGAAAGAGGTGCTCCGAAGTGAAGCTGGCATTGAACTCATCATAGAGGATGAGGTGAAGCCTGAGAAACAGAAGAGGAAACAAGGGGTGAGCTGATTTGCATCCAGTGCCTGCTGCTGAACCCTGTGCTGTTAAAGGGTGTTTTGGTTTGGTTTATTCATCCTGTGGTTGATGCCAAGATGATTTTGGCCCTGAGGCTGCTGTCTTTTAATCAGCAAAAGGTGCCTGAGGTTAAGGCCTGCTTAAAATACTGCCAGCCATGTCCTGCTTCATGGTGAACTCAGGGCTTGCCAGGAGATGCTGTGTCCCTATCCTACAGGACAGACCCATGGCACACTTGGAGCTTCTGGGGCAGTCTGGGCTGTGGCTCATATGAAAAGTTCACTGGCTCAGTTTCCTGGTGGTCTTTCCTTTGTACTGAAAAGAGCTTCCTCTTCTAAACTGGTGGCTGTAAGTGCCAGGAGCAGAGCACTGAAGCTGCTGTTCCCTGCACTGGGGAAGGCTGCAGCATACCTTCCTGAGTGCCATGCACACCTGGGCTGACATGTGCACCCTGGGTCCTGGCAGTGGCAGTTTCCTGGGTGGATTCCTGCTGACACTGTTGTTTTTACATCCTCCAGTTGCGCAGGAGTCCCATCAAGAAGGTTCGGAAATCTCTGGCCCTGGATATTGTGGATGAAGATATGACACAAAATCTGCCTGCCCTCCCCAAGACTGTGTGTTTCAAAAGAGCCCAGGTGAGGGATTCTGTGCTCAGAGCAGGGGCAGAGCTGTCTCTGCTCTGAAAAAAAAACCTGTGCAAAGCAGCCTGCAGCTCTTTGAACAGTCCATGTGAATGTGGATGAAAAGCTGGATTTCTTCTTGCCTTACACTTTTCTTTTTCTCCCTTTGCAGCCTGTGAATTTTCTGTCAAGGTCCCTGAACCTCTCCTCGAGCAGGAAGAATGACAGTGGTTTGCTCAACAGAGCCTTTGTGCAAGTGCAGCCAGAGAAAATGTCCTACAGGAAAATGCCAAGCCATTTCAGGCCACCAGCACCAGTAAGCCCTGCAGCCTCTGCTTTGCTTTCCCAGTCAGGAGTTCGTCTGGCAGTGCAGCCCTTGTCTCTCCTCAGGAGGAGTAGTGAGGGATGAAGCTCTAAATTCCTACATAGGCATCTGTCCACTCTCAGGGCTGGCTCTGCACCAAGGTTGGGAGATAACAACCAGCAATGTCACATTACAGCTTCCTCCTGTCTGCAAACCTGCCCTGCTGGGGCTCAAAGGCCCATTGATCAGAGCTGTGACCTGCTTAGCGTGTTTGGCCCTGGATTTCCTCATGGGAATTTATCCCAATCCATCAGGGAACTCGGATGATTGATCTGGCAGTGAATAAACCTTCCTTTTCCCAGTGAGCCCTCCTTGGGTGGACAGCAGGAAGCTCATCTCCTTTGGTTTCTGAGGGCAGAGCAACTCTGAAGTGCTGTATAAAGGCTAAACAAAAAGTCGTTTCCCACCTCTGATTTTTAGGGTGTTTCTGGGTTGTGGGGAAGGCTGTGTGCCTTAGGCAACATAAGTTGGCTCTATCCTGCTTCATCCTGAACCCGTGGCAGTACAGAGCTCCAGTTAACAGTGTGGCATCTTGTAGCTTGTGCTGAGGTTGCTGCTGTTACAGCAACTGTTCCTCAGCTGTGCCCAGTTTGATGTGGGTTGTGCTGGAGTCACAGCAGCCTACAAATTCCCTCTGGGGCATAAACAGATCTCTCAAATCTTCACCATTTTCAGGCAGGGTGCATGAGTAGAGGGGTGATATCCCTGCTTTGCTGGCAGTGTGGCTTAGAGAAGAGGATTTGGATCATGATTTTGCAGGCGTTTGCTTGGGTGAAATCATAGGGGCTCTCTGGTAGCTTGAATGAGGATAGAAATATATGCTGTCCTTGGTGAGGGGTGAAACTGCAACTGGGGGCTTGTGTAAGGATGTTTTCCCAGCCCAGGAAGAGCCCAGGTGCAGTTGTCCTCACTAAGCCTTCAGGAAACATTGCAGTGAGGGGAATTTTACCTGCCCCTGTCTTGTGAAAGCTCTTTCTCCTGACAAATAAATACTCTTCAGCCAGAATAATTCCTTCCTCTTCCCAAAATAAGCCCTACTTAAACACTTCCATTTCTCCTCCTGTCCTTGGCAGGGTGATATTGCTCCAAGAACTAATAGATCCATATAAATAAAGCTTTGGGAGTGACTTGAAGGTGACAGTGATGCAGCTTGTGTGGTGACAGAGTACAGGTGTGCAGTGAAATCCCATTGCCCAAAGACAGCAGAGCTGTCTGAGCTGCTGCTGGGTTCTGGGGATTTATTGTGCTGGGCTGGTGGTGCCTGCAGTCAGTTAGTTACTAAGGGAGCTCATCCAGCTGTGGGCTGAACCTCGATAAGCCCAAAGCCATGGGGCTGTGTGGGATGTTCTTACTGTGAGCAAACACAAGCTTGAGCTCTGTGTCTTTGCAGTGCATGTAAACAGGTATTTCCAGTTCAGGGCACTGTGTGTCTCCTGGCTGCATTTATCAGAGGATTCACAGGGGCTTTTCTGGGGTGCAGAAACACCTTGTGGGTGTCTTTTCTTCATGCAGAGACTGAAGCACACCTAATTTTTGGCTCTTCCTGTGTGCTGTGGGACCCTGCTGAAACTCAAGGCACCAAATTGCTGTTAATAATGATCTTTGATCAGCTTAGGCCTAGGGCTGAGCAGCTCCTCTAGGAATTGAACTGGCTGTGAATAAACCAAGTGCTGTGCTTGAATTCCTTCCATCTGGAACCCTTTCAGGGCAATGAGCTTTGGTAGCTTTGTGCTTTGGGGTTTTGATCTCTAGACAAGTAAGGGAAAGTCCTGAAAGAGCATGTGAGTTGTCCTGAAATGGAACACTCACCTGGAAAACTGCTGAACCTCACCCCCCAAAATTACCACCTCAGCTGTGACTCAGCTGTAACATGGTGTGCAAGTTCCTCCTGCTTGCAAGATGGGTGCTGAAGTTTGATTTCCCTTGGGTAGTAGCAGATAGTTTTGTTTATTTTTGCTGTCTTTTAGAACAGGATGTCAACAAGATGTTTGTCCTCTCCCTTAACTCTCGTGCACATCCTTTGTTTTCCTTCTGCAGATGACCAGGGCTTGGAAAGCAGTGGCCTGTGGTGGAACCCGAGACCAACTCTTCATGCAGGAGAAAGCTCGACAGTTTTTGGGCACCTTGAAACAGAGTCACACATCAAGGACCTTAATCTTATCGTGAAGGATTGTTCTCTTTTTAATTTTATTTTTTAGAACTTTTTTAATGTGTGGAGGGGGAACCACAGGAAAAAAGTATCCTCTGCCAAGCTTTAGTATGTGGCAGTGCATTTTTTTTCCCTTTTGTTCCCAGGTAGATCTATATTGTAATGAATTGGGCTAACTGCTGGCTAGTGTGTGGAATGCAAGCTTTGGGATCATTATGGAAAGGCAAACGTGGGAGGGATGGAGAGATAACAGCAAGACCTCTTTCTGGAAGACCTCAGTTCTGCAAAAGTAGAAGCAGGCAGCTGTGTTCCACCTTGGAGCAGCATGTGCAGACCGGACTCACAGCATCCCTGGATTTCCTCCTGGCTGCTCTGGTACCTCAGGAACAGCTTTTGTGAAGGCTCCTGACTGCCTCGTGCCTCCCTCCTGGTTTTCCCCAGGGGTGGAGTGTCCCTCTTCTCTGGAGGAGGGAAGGATGGTGCTTTGGGGTGAGCTGTGCTCGGAGCCGGCCCCTCGCTCCCTGGGGAGCCCTGTTGTACTGCCATGGCTCGGGCTGGGAGTGGCTGCTGCCTCTTCCCAGCACTGTGCTCCCTCCTCAAATAAACAATGGTGCTCACACCCCTCTGTCTCTGCACTGATTCTGCCTCATACTGCTGGGATGGGGAGATGCCAAGTGCTGGTTTTCATGTGGGATCTTTGCTCTCCTGGCACTGGTGGTTCTGTGGGATCTTTGCCCTCCCGGGAAGTTGCTGGGTTGCTGTGAGCTTCTCAACATGGAGGAGAAGGGATGTTTCCCCTCCATATATACACTCTTACTGGTTTCATCAGTTGTTTGGGAATTTTGGCTGATTTATGGGCAGTGTGTTTGAGCCCCGGGTTGTTGGGATCTCTGCGGAGCTTCAGCTGTGGATGAAGGATGGAGAAAGCAGGGGGCTGGGAAAGAGCAGCAACAGTGTTCATTGTAGCAGGGCCTTTTCTGTTTCACTTCCTTGAGGCCAAAGCTGCATCCATGTGGCTATTCCAGTGTGGAAACAGTAGCAGGGTCCTGTTTTGATGTAGTCGAGGATGAAATGTGGAAATTGTAGCAATATAGTAAGCCACTGCAATTGGAAAGGTGCTGGAAAAACTTGCAGGAGCAACTTGCCAATTACACCAGAACAGGAAAAGATTTCTGGATAAGCTGTGCTGGCCTTGGCCAAAGCCACCGTGGCAGAGCTGCCTCTGCCTGGGGGTGTCCACACAGCAAAGATTCTGTTCCCCTCGGTGTCTCTTAACAGAGTCCTTTTCCCCATTCCTTTGACAAGGTGGAAAAACAGAGCAGGGCTGTATAAATTTCATTTCAGGTTGTGGCTTACATTGGAAATAGAGTCACAAAAAATTCTTACTGACAAACTTGTTAATAAAACCTTGCATCCTGGGAAACGAGGGAGGTTTAGAAACCCAGCTCATTTTTCATTTTTACAAGCTTGGGGCCAGAGCAAATCCATGAAGTAATTTTTATTTCTGTTTCTCAGTGCTACAGTGTTTGCTTTGGAAAGACGGCGGGGACCACTTGTCTGAAAGCCTGGCTTTAGCTGCTCCCGTTCTGGTCTTATTTTAAGAGAAATTGTCATAAAACCATTCCTCTCTGTTCAGACTTTAGTGATCTGCTGTTCCTGTGCTGGGTGACTTTACAAATCCAAGCCCAGAACTGCAATTCCTTCCTGGAGCTGATGTGAGCTGGGAGCCCTGAGCAGGCAGGATCTGCTGGAGAATAAATTGGGGTGTAAGCCTGGCACCTATGTTTGGGAGCTGCTGCTAAATTAAAGAATGATGAGGCTGAGAATATTAACTACTGCTCTGATGCTGTAAATCCAGACAGCATGAGCTGTCCTGCACTGCAGAGTGTTTATTGAGAAAGACTAAGGGGCAGAAAAATACAAAGGAAAATGAGCAAGGTCTAGCACAGTTAATGAGTAAAAAGACAATTAGCTTTTAATTGGAAAATGGAGTGCCTTCCAGTGTGGATGTTGCCAGCCTGGTTTGGCTGGCAACAGGCATTGCTCTACAGGTGGGGAAAAAAGTTGCTTTTGCTTTGTTTTCTTGTTAATGTGGATGCTCTGCTTTATTTCCAGTAGAAATCTCATAGAGTTTGAACTTCAGGAAGGCTGTGGAACTCCTGGATTGGAGATGGAGACCCCTCTCAGTCTGAGGCTTCATGTCCCTGGCTCTTGTCCCTTTGAAGCCTCTGCAGTAACATGGCCCTCTTGGGCTTCATTCACAAAGAGAAACCTGGATGTTTAATTCAGCTTTAAATGAAAGACCAGGTTGGAAGAGTTCCAGGAGCCTTGGCCATTGTGGGAGAGGTATTCTTGCTGGAAAGCTGCACAAACCCTGTGTTGCTGCTTGATTTTAAAGTTTGTATTTGGCTTTGGTATTTTTCATTCCTCAACAGAGCAGATGACTCCTTGTTTGTATCCAGAGGGGAAAAAGTATTGGTTTTTATCAAGGGGGGGAGGGGAACACCAGGGCACAGCTCTGTGGTCAGCAGTGTGTGTCCCTCCAAGGGCTCTCTGCTGCTGGGCTTGTTCCTGCTGGTTTGAGAGGTTTCACAGCCTTTTTATCTTGTTTTCACAGCTAATTCTGCCAAAGCCTGTGCAAACAGCACGTTGCTCACAGGGGGCTGTTTGGCTCTGCACCTGTAGGAAGAGTTGTCCCTGCACAGAGATGTGAACAGTGAATACAGTAATTGTTAGTATTTTGGGCAGATCCTGTAATTAAAGGAATACAAGGAACACTCAACTGAGGTACCTCATTCCTCAGCTCACCCACAACACCAGCCCTGGCAAAGTGATGGCTTTGTGGGCATAGTGGATACAAAGTGATGGCATGTGGACATGGTTTGGGTTCCAAGGCTTTGCTGTTCCCACCCACAGGTGTGTGGCCAGGCTGGCACCTGCTGACCCGGCTGCAATTCCTGCTGCAACCCAGACTTGCTTTGCTGACCTTGCTTGTTTCTTAGTAACTAATATGATGGCACAGAGTAAAGTAAATTGCAGAGGCTTGAAGGGATGAGGAATTCCTTAGCAGGGACATGGATGGTTGAGTTTTAGCATCACCTGTCACTGCCTGTTTCCACAAAAGCACAGCGAGGCTGCAGCATCCATGGAGGGTGTCCAGTGGGTTTGTCCTCCTGGAACAGCAGTGGGATCCTGTGTTCCAGCAGTTTGCAGGTGTGTTGCTTCATCTCTGTGCTATTCCTGCCTTTCCTCAGAGGACAGTGGGGTTTGCCCAGATTCTGCATCCTCCAGGGCTGCAAACATGCTGCACTAGAGTAAAAAAATGTTTGTTTCCCATTAGTGGCTAAATATTAGCTGGTGACACCCCAGTGATGTTCCATGAGCTTTATCACTGCTCAGTACAACTGAGACAAAGGAGACTGCATTAGACCCCATGTTGGACTCTGATGGGTGCAAGGGGGTGCTGTGGTTGGAATGGGTATCCTGATTTTTTCTACTTTGTCAAAAAAATGCTTTGACTCTGGGGATTGCTGACAGCAGCAAAGTGCCTCATCTCCTGCCTTTGCTTATGGTATTTATTGAGTAGTTGCTCAGCAATAACCTTGTAAAATTTCCCATGTGCTTTTTTGACACTCTAACCTGTGGGTTTGGAGGTTTACGAAATTAAAAGGATGATTTTAGCTGGGCAGATACATGCTGAGGATTAGCTGAGCAGCATCTCCTGGGTTTTGCAAGAGATGGAGACCACTCGTGTTAGGAGCTGGCTGTGTCTGGACAGGAAAGTAATTGTACTTTGGAAACTTAAAATCCTACCTGGTCCTGTTTTGGAGCAAGGAAACTGCAGTTCTTCATCTCTGTATGTATAGAATAATAAGAGATTAAAATATGCTACTAGGTCAGGCAAAAGCACTTTGCTGTGGAAACCAAAGGGTTTGGGGTGAGGAAATAAATATTTCTGTTTGGAGAATGTTAGGAGTGAGAAATTTCAAGGAGTTACAACTCACGTTGTGAAAAGACCCAAGAGCACTGCCTGGGGGACAAGCACAGACTCATGTCCCCTGGCCACAGGCATCTGGCACGTTCAGGTATAGCTGACAGTGGCCAAAAGCATCACCTGGATTGTATGTGACCTGGTTACCTAATGGCTTGCAAAAGGCAAATCTAATGCTTTATTGGAGAGTTTTATTTGTAACTGCATTGATCGTTGGGTTTTTTTCTTTTCAAGATGTTAAATAGATATTGTAGGAAAGTTAATAGAAATTGCATTCCTGATTTCCTGAAGGGGTTTTAAGTTTATTCAGTTTTGGAAATCTCACCCAAAGCTTTGGCTTCAAGTGAGGCAGCCAGCCCAGGAGATGGCCTTGCACAACAGTGATGCCTTTAAAGGTATGGTTTGGGGTTTTGCTTTGTTTTTTATGCCAATTAGAAACCCCACAGCACTGTGCTGTGCCCAGTTCTGAATTCAGCCAGGGCACTGAGCTGCTGAAAGCTGCTGGAAGCTCCCAAGTCTGTCCATTGGGGTAGTCTCACTCACAGCACAGTGCCTGGCTGTGCTTTGGGCAAAGACCCAGGGCAGTGTCTTGCTCTGGATGGGAAAATGCTCCAGTGTGTTGCATGGATGTTCAACAACAGCCTGTGAGCTGCCAAATACCTCCATCTGAGGAGGCCACTGCTCTAAAAACTCTGTTATCAAATTAGAATCTGAAGCCCTGTAAAAATAAAGCCTGTTATCTGTAATTGTGCAGCAGGTAACAGGTGCCAAAATTGCTCTCAGATCTGCAGAAAGGGACTAGATAAGAGAAAAAAATAAAATAATAATTTTGGATTCAATTCTGCTGATGTACTCATCTATTCCCAGGGTCAGTGTAAATCGAGGTTTGAATTAAGCCAACCCAGCCCAGTTAATGTCTAAATCTGCCATTTCTCAGGCCCTGTAGAAGCAGACAAACACAAAATCGATATTTGCTCTAACTGTTGCTAAGTTTTCTTTACAGATTAATTTCTGCCTAATAATCCCTGCAGCTGCAGCTCCCCAGAGCCCTCCCTGGTGTGGGCAGGATACGTGGCCATATCCTGCCCCATATCCCTCCCAGCTGGTGATCCCGGGCTGCTGTGACTGGGGGAAGGTGTGAGGACCCTGCCTTACCCCCAATCTCAACCCCTCCTGCAAAACCCACCCTGTTCTGCCTTCAGGGTAGCACACAGCATCCTTCCCTCGTGAGGAAGGAACTCTTTTTCCCCTCTCTGGAGGTCAGGTATCTTTTTTTTTAGAAGGCTGAGGTAAATCCCACACTATGGAAATGCAGCCGGGTTTAACAGCCAGCACTACTCGCCGGACCCAGGTTGAGCCAGGAGGTCGTTTTGTCCCTCAATAGTTATTTCTGGTTTGAAGGATTGTTCTTGGCTCCTGCCACTAAGGGGGAGTGTTGCCACGCTGTGGAGCAGCTGTGGGACTGCATGAGGCCGAAGCAGCGGGTCCTTTCCATCCTCGTAGCCGCTTCTCCCTCCTGGAGCAGCTGGAAAGACAGAAGTGAGGAAGGGCTCGCCAGAGCATCGCCCAGGGGTGGGGAAATACCCTCCTGTTCGGTATCAGAGAGGGGCTCAAATGTCAGACCTGCCTTGGACATTAAGTACAAGCATCATCCTTCCCATTGCAACCACATGGGTTTGACAGTATGAACCAAGAACTTTATCCATGAAGCTCTTGGAGGCCCCAGGACAACAAGTGCTGGTGAAAAATGGTGAGGGAATGATGAGGAACCAAGTGGGTGGAAGAATTTTTGGCAACCTGGTGAAATGAGCTTTCCTGTGACAGGAAGGAGTGGATCAAGAAGAGAAGGAATGCTCCAAAGCATTCCTGTGCTTCTCCTAGAGAAGAGGTCTAAAAATGGGGCTTAGGGAGTTGTTGGGGTAAGACAGTTCAAGATCTATGTTTTTGGCAGCTTTCATGGGGTGTGTGTCATCACTTATGTGCTCAATTTGACCTCAAGGTCATTCCCCTACCCTTTGAGAGACAATATGTAACATGCAGTTTAGTCCTTTCCCTCCATAGAATGCCTGTTCCTTTGCCTATGAACTGCAGATAACCCCATACATCTAATATTTTTACCTCTTCCTGCAATGGGTTTTGGGATCTAGAGATGCCAAACATGCTTGTTTATGGCTTGCTCGGGTTAGAATTGTGAGTTTTCTTTAAAAATATGTTCCCTTTTCAGTTTCTTATTTCACTTCAAATGTCATCCTTTTTTTCTTCTTCTTTCAGGGCCACCCAGGGATTTTATCCACAGAATTGGAATGAGCTACAAAAGGGATAAAGATCATTCATGGGAACCTTGAAAGAATTGTCTGAGCTCTATGAAATGAAAATTAAAAATAAAACAGAGAGGTGAAGCACAGACTCCAGCATGAGCATCTTATAAATACTTGTCCATGAAATTGAGAGCTCTTCTCACTGTGCTGGGTGGTCTGCATGGGAAGGAGCTGCTGTATCCACCTCAGGAGGGGGTACATGGAAGCAGAGCCCAAGTGCAGGAAAACACAACAGGTTGTAAAATCTGCCAGCCCTTTGTGAAACATATTTCTGCTGTTTCTTCCCTACATAAAGTGAACAGGTGAGCTCTGCCAGGAGTTGTTTCAAAGCTGGTGTATGTGAGTGGTGGCACTGACAGAAACCTTCAGCTCCTGGGTGAGGAGAAGGGAGAAAGAAGTGTAATCTCTTGCTGCCTTCTGGTGCTTTTGATGCTGGTGTGAAATGAAGGGCTGTGGTAATTGCTGCTGCTGCTCTGTGTGAGGAGATGAGCTCATCAGTGGTTGGGTTTCTGTGCTGGTTTTTGTCCTTGAGCTGTTGTTTCTGGGTTGGCTGGTTGCACCTGACTTGCTCTTGGGTCTGAGCACCCAGAGCCTTTTTAAAAACTGTGAGCTCCTGAGCAGAGCTGGCAGGGTTCTGCCTTGCCTTGCCCTTCACAGTGCCTGGGAATCCTCTGGCCAGAGACCTGGGGCTGCTCAATTTTAACCCTTGGCCTGTGGCAAAATATTCTTATAAAGCACTTTCTTCCAGACTGCTTTTACTGGTATTTTCCAGGTCAAACCCAGCCAGATCCCACACTTGTGCATCCAAACCCCCTTTGGCATGGTGAGCAGCACTGAGGAGTCCTCAGCCTTGGTCCTGGCCTTGTAGTTCTATTTAGGAAACTGCTGCTGCTCCAAGTCTTATGTTTAAGCCAAACAGTTTATGGAAGGTGTGAGGTTACTTGGTCAAGGCCCCACACCTGCTTATAAACAAGAATTTTGCCTTGCAGCTTGGTGAGTGTCCTGTATTTCATCTGCTCTCATTCCCCAGCCCCAGAAATCTTGCTTGTGGGACTCAGTGGCAGCCCCAGCTGATCTGCCAAGGGCCTTCCTGCCCATTCTGCACAATATAAAAGTGGTTGAATCGTGTTGGTTCTGCTTTGGAAAACAAATCTCCCCCTGCCGTGCATCCACACAACCCTGCAAAAACTGGCAGGACCTGCAGCTCAGCACAGGCGTGACGTGTCTGAGGGGGAGGACAGCAGCAGCTGTCCCAGATAGTCAGGAGAGGCAGCCAGAGATCAGAGCCCTGCTGAAGCAGGTCTGGGAGCTGGGATAATCCCTGTTCCTGGCTGTAGGTGGGAGAGATGTCCTGTGGCTCAAGCAGCAACGTGCAGATGACAAGGGACTGATCTGATCCCTCTACCAAAAGCTCTTTTTGTTGACAGACCTTATTTAACTGTCAGGAAATGATGCACAATATAACATTCCAGATCATCTGAGTTTCCTCGTGAGCTGGTTCTGTGCCTGTGTGGCAGATACCTCCCTCCAGCCCACCTTCCCTTTTTTCCAGCTCTCATCAGTCAACCTTAGAGCAGCTGAGCACCTGGAGCTCTGTGGAATGTACCTCTCATTCCTCAGGGCTTTCCCAGAGCAGGGCTGTGTTCTGGCAGTGTTGTGCTGTGGGAAACCTTCCTTTGCCCAGGTAGATTTATCTGTTACGTGTGGCTGGTGGGTCTGAAAGGCAATTGGTTGCACTATGTGTTATTTACAGCCTCTCAGACGAAGTAGGTCAGCAATCCATCTTGGATTTATTCTGTGTAATGCACAGGAGGAGGCAGTGAGATCCTATTTCTTCCCTGTCCTCCTCCTTCCCACCCTCAGGTGGCAGGAGGGAGGGCTGTTAAATCCCAAAGGAAAAAGGCCTGATCTGGTGCTGTGCTGGCTCTTGCTCTGCCCGAGCAGAGGCTGTGACCTGAGGGAGGATGGCTCATGGCAGGGCAGCTGGGAATTGACTGCCCATGGGCTGGCTTTGGCTTGCCTTGAAATGTTGGGCTCTGAATATTAGTTGTCCCCACACAACTTGCCCTGGTTTTGGATCAGACAGGGGATTCACACATGGTATTTATGTTGGAAAAGTCACGCTTAAGCATGAAGTGTTTGTGTTGGTCCTCCTGTTGCATTCTCTGAGTAAGGGACCTCGAGGGGTGTCTTTTCAGATAAAGTGAAGGGAGGTGAGCTCTTTTTCTGCTTGATAAAAAGACATGCTGGGTCTGCCGTGGGTGTTTTGGTGTATTCTGTGTCTGGCTACAGACCTTCTGAGTTTTCTGAGTTATCAGGACAAGCCACATTGAAATACAAAACCTTCCCTGTCTCCCTCATTTTGTTTAGGATTCCAGCTGGGGGTTTTACTGGTGCCCCTCCAGCTCTGGCCTGGCTGCTTTCCCCACCTGCTCCTGTGGCCACAGCCAAGGGCCAAGGCAATGCCGGGACATCAGATTGACTTTGGGAGGTAGAGATGACCAGGAGCCAGGTCAGGGTGGGAAACTGGTGAGAACACAGAGGAATAACTCAATAAGGACAAAATCCTCCAGCTCTATGTTAGCCATCAAAGGCAAGGAAGGCAAAACTACTGTTTCTAAGGACAAGTCCTCCTCCTGGGAAAAAAAAAAAAAAAGAAGAAAAAGCCATTTTAGGTATTGCTGATAAGGAATCAACTAAATTCCTCCTTTCTGTGTCCCCATCTCTGCAAGAGATCGTTGAGCTATTCAGCTAAGGCTTAGCACGTGGGGCTTTTGAAAGCATCTTGCTGCAAGTGCTTGGAAAATGCTATCATTTAAATCCATAATAGCTCTGTTAGGAAACATGCCCCAGGCATTCACATCGGCTCTTGGTGGTGCAGAGTGTGTGTCTGGTACCGCTTCATATCACCCAAGCTATGAATAATGTGAATCAAACCCAACACCAGCCTGCCTGGGCTCATAGGCAGCCTCAGGCCATGGGCCAGAAACTGGTCCAGTATGCCCAGGTGGGCTTCCAGCCAAGGCTGGAGCTGTGTGACAGAGCCTGGTGTCCTCTCAGGCAGGAGATCCTCCCAGATGAGATTTACTAGGACATCTCTTGCTGCCAGTGGGTCTGCTCATCCTGCTCCCCATTGGGGCGTCTCCGTTGGGTGGTGGGAGAGGCAAAGGAGGTGGGAAGGCACCAGTGCACCTTTTTGTCAGGAAAAAGTAAATTTGTGGAAACAAATCTGGGAGTAAACAGCTGAGTGCCACCAACTCTGTGACACTCAGACACGTCTGTGGCAGGAGGTGAGAGTAAACTGTGCTTAGCCTGAGCTTTTGGTGGCTGTATGGAGGTTAAAGAGGGAGGTTAGGTCCTCTGCTGATGTCTCCATCTGCTTTTCTCATAAAATATGGATCTGGGAGATTTGGAAAGCACTGCTGCAGTTACTGTAATGCTTTTACATCACTTAGTGCTTGCTGCTGCCCACACGCACTTCTGAATAATCATAAGTTTCTTCTATAATTATGTTTATTACACACTTGCTATGGTGACACACTATCCTGCGCTGTGGAGGAGACTGCAGCCAAGCTGGAATTCTGCTCTGGGAATTAGTCCCAGGGTGCTGCTGGGGTGTGGGAGGGAAGTCCTTTCATAGCCTTTCTCTTAGGCTCCCCCTGCCCAAGATGTGATCACAGCAGGTAGCACAGAAATGAATAACGTGATCATCTTTTTTGTGTGTTTTGGTAACAGAAAGCTAATTAATAATGATGGGTCAACAGTTTTTAGGCTTTTAGGATTAGCACCAGGTTTAGAGGAGAATCATGTGCATGTCTGAGCTGCAATGCACAAATGTGAGCAGGTGGGTTGCAGTAAATTATATATGACCCACATATTAAAGGGGTTTTTTTTTTAGCCTTTTTAAAAAAAAAAAAGTTACAGACTTAATCCTCTTCTTCCCCCATCCGCCCTAATTTGTTCAATCCCTCTTATTTAGGACAAAAATAAGACTTTAACTTTATCAGGTAACTGATGGCTTTTGGGTGAGGTGTCCCAGCCCCCAAAGCCTCATGTTATTTTATGAATTGCCTCCCTGATGTATTGCAGGGGTGAATTACAGCGGAGCTTCTGGTGACATCTCATGTCTCAACAGACCAACGGAGAGTTGTTGTGACTTGGAGATCAGTGGAGCTCTACACATGAGCTGTGGGTCAGAAAACCCATGAATCCTGGTTTGCAGGGCAGCTGTGAGCCTCCTTGCATTATTGCACTGCAGCCCAGCTGGCATAGCAGAGATGGGGAGACCCTGCCTCTCTGCAGAGCTGCGTCAGGAAGCCTTTGCCATGGTGATTAAACCTTTTCTACCCCCTTCATCATCCCTTCCACTGTCCTTCCCAGCCTCTTCTCTCTTCCCCTCAATACCGTTGACCTCAGCAGCAGCAGGATAATCCTCGAGACAGGAGCTGGGCCAGCTCAGCCCCTCCGGGAAAGCACCTTCTTGCCTCTTCCACCTCTTTCCTTCACTCCTGAGGAAGCAGTCCCGGAGCAAAGAGTGATGCGTGAGAAGGGGTGCAATTCCAGCACCCAGTAGGCGTTCCAGGTATAGAACAGGGGCTCCCTCCCTGCCCTCCTGGAGCCTGCTTGGTGCCGGGAGCCAGCCAGGCACAGCGCACAGTGTGCCGGGTAACAATGGGGTAATCAGCGCAGAAGCTGCTAATTAAGATGTAAGTGCACTGCAGTGAGAAGGGGCTGGTGCGCTGGACCTTGAAATGCTCTGTTTGCACAGCTGATGAGACAGTTAATGCCCGACAGAAACTCTGCACTGCTCCTATGGAAGCCCGTGGGCCTCCCACTGTTGTGGGCTCCCCAGCCTGGTAGTCCCGGTGTGTCCTGCGTCTCCCTGGGTTTGTCCCAGCGGCTGCAGGAGAGCCTGGAATAAGGTGTAGTTTATACTGAAGTGGTGTCTAAAGGTGCTGGTTGTGTGTTTAGGGAAGCGTGGGATGACCCGTCTTGCTTTAGGGAGCTGTGAGAGGCTGTGAGCTAATGGGGACAAGGGGGTGGCCAGTGGTGACTCCTCTCCTGCTGTACCTGCTGTGAGCTGGTGATTTGCTCACCTCCACCTGCATGAGGAAGTGTGGAGGGCATCAGGTTAATCACTGTTTGCCAGAGTGCTTTGAGATCATGGGAGCAGAAATGTAGTCTCAGGTGATTTGTGTAACGAGTCAGACCCCAGACAGACCCTTCTCACATTCCTGCCTGTCCAGGGGGTCCAAGCAGATCCTACATTTGCTCAGGTGGCCGAGCCAAATGCAGTCAGTACAGCTGTTACACACTGCACACAAATTAGGGGTGAGACACGATAGATAATTCCTCTTACAGTGGGCATGGAAAGTTAAACAGAGAGGACAAGAATTAAGTGGCTCTGTTTTAGAGACTATTCCTTGGGAAGCTTCTTACTCCCATTTCTGGGCAGGGATTTCCCTGCAGACTATGGCTGTTGGTTTGCCTCTAGTTTTAAAAATGTCCAAGCATTTTCTCCTAATTTCTCCCTACTCCAGACAGTTGTGCCTGTTCTAAGTGTGTCTTTCCCTCAAGATTTGATCCTGGAGCAAGTCTGAGTCATAGAAGTTGTTGATCCAGGGATGAATGTGGTGTCAGGAGCCCAAGGTGCTGCTGAAGCTTGGTGGGAGTTTTGTGTCACGGCTGGGCTGGAGCTGAGCTGAGTCACCAGTGCTGGTGCAGGGGTTTTGTGTGATGCTTAATGGAGTTCTCACAAAACCCTATGAGGCAGAGAAATACTATGGTAAGGGGAGGGATGAGTGTGGGGGTCTGTGCTGGGGAGTCTGGACCTCCACTCCTGGGCTCTAACCGTGGAGCAGCACATCTGTCTCTTTGTAATGGGACAGAGATCCAGTGTAGGGAAAACCCTGGGGAGGCAAACTTGAATTTCTGGAAAACATCATCTCCACATCCAGGGACGGAGATGCACAGGGGTCCCAGGCTCAGAGGTCCCTTTGCAACAACTGCCTTTCTAATCCCTGTTTTCTAAGAGAAGCAGCACTAGCGTGTGGGAAAAGGCACTTCAGCTTTGTTGTCATTTGCTGAGGAAGGGATCTTCCAGCCCCTGCATATTTAGTGGGTTTCTAGGGCCATTCATTAACCTGACAAGCTGACCAGTGAATCCAGAGCAGTGATTCTACCTGCTTGCCACGACATCTCTTTTTACCTCAATAAACTTTCCCACTCCTATCTCAGCTGATGAATCTGCCCTGAGAAGGGTATCTCTAAAACAATGAATCCACGTCAAAAGATTTGTGAGCAGCCAGCCAAACAATTCTAGACAGAGAGACATGAGAAAGAACATCATTCCCGAAAGCACTGCATTATTGATTAAGCATTTGTGATCCATAAAACATAGTAGAACTGTGGGGTTGGCTGCAGAATGAATTCGACCAAAAAAAGGTCGTCTTTTACTGTTTCTGATCCTCAAGGACGGGGTAAAGTAAGTTTAGTGCCGAGCAGGAATTCATTTGTATAATAATGGTTTTTGATGACTCGAAAAGGTTATTTTATGATTAGCCATCTAATTATAAAATGGCCAACAATTTCATCTTATCCAAATCTGCATCAGCTAAATTATGAAATGCCCTTGTTTTATGCAAATTCTGGAAATACTGCTTCTTTAACCTCCCAACCCTGCTGTCTGTCAATGCTTGTGTGGAGCATAAATCTCAGGGCAGTGCCAGAGCTGGATTCAACTGCAAATAAAACACTATGAATTAATTCTGTAGGAGTACCCAGTGGTGGGAATGATGATGGAGGTGCAGCATGGGGCAGATGTGCATGTGTAACCTCATGATGTGGCTTGAGGAAGTGCAGAGGGAATGAGGAGCTGGACTGGGAAACCCTGTGTGATTTTCAAAGGCTTCAGGATGGTTCCTGCAAGAGCAGCTTGTGGCCCTGGTGGGGCTCCTGTCAGAGGCAGGGATCTGCCATGGGATATCTTGGTACTGGAGGGAGACAGAACAGCAAAGGAGGAGAAGAAACACCAGGAAAGGGAGAGGAAAGGAGGATCGTGAAGATTAGATCCAATTAGTTACGTGCACTTTAAACATCAGATCCTATTAAACACTCCTGGTTTAAAACCAGGCCCTATTATATGGTTGCAGCTTCCAGACAAAGTCCCGTTAAGTGGAGCTGCTTTGAAATCCAGGGCCTCAGACACAGCCATTATGAAGATCAGGCCCCATTAAATATATTCAGTTTGAAGATTAGGTCTGGTTACACACAGGCAGTTCAAAGCTGGCCTCTAATTAAGCAGAGGCGGTTGGAGAACTGGAGCTTGAGGGGAGAGTTGGGACCTGTGGAGCAGCTCCCTGTGTCTGCAGTTCCTCCCTGCTGGGAAGGAGCCTCTGGCCAGTCGTGGGCAGGATGCTCGTGGTCCTGCTGCACGTGCTGAGTAACCCCAAGCAGATTCTTTAGCATGAAGGGAGGGAGGGTGATCTCCAGGCTGGTGGAGGTGGAGGCTTGAGGTTTCAGATGAGATGCTCACTGGAACAAGGGGGGCTGAGAGAATATCACTGTTGGGATTAGGGGCTTGAGAAACTGGGGGAATAAAAGGGTGCCCCGTGTCCCCCTCAGTTTTCTTTGGGGGCTGTAACATCTGGACTCTGGACCTGGAGAGAACCAAGGGCTGTGGTTCTCTACATGGGGATGTAAGTCCTGGGTGGCCCCAAGGAGCTGGGTGTCCAACAAGCTGTGGATTTGCAGGAAAGAGCAAGAAGGCTCATTATCTACCTGGTTCCCACATCGGTAAAGGTCAATAAGGTGCTCTTACAAACATTACTCACACCATTTTGATTTCTTTCCATTGGATTTATTTGGTATTGCTTTTGGTCCTGAGCCTCAGAAGCATCAGATCACTTTTAATTAGTGCTGGGTGCTTTTATCTTTGATGGAGCAAAAGAATTTTGCAATTTGGTTTTTGGCATATAAAATATTAACTTAAATATATATATTTAATTTTTGTATCAAATATTATGTAGCAGCACTGTATTAATATTAAAACTTTAATACAATGTAAATGTCAGAATGAGTTGTAGTGATAAAACCTAAATGAAATATATTTACCTCTCTGTTTCACTTGCAATAGCAAAAGATTTTCAAGTCAAAACAGGTTTTTTTCACTTTTCAACCGAAGTGGTGCTTCTTTATTCTGTAAGAAACTATTCCATTAGAGGTTGTTTTGGTGTTTTTTTAAGACTTCTAAGCTCAGGACTTGCAGACCCAGGGCTTTAATGAGTGCTGAGGCTGAGACCTGTGGTGATAGATGGGCGTGCTGTCAACTCTCATATCTTCTCATCCTGATCTTTCCTCTTCTATTTGCTCCCTTCCCTGGTGTTCCCAGGAAGGAGATGTGTTCCTGGCACTGACTGATGCTCCCATTGCACAGGAGGGTCAGTGGGAAGACTGGCCACTCTCTGCTGCTGGGTCGATGCTCAGACAGGCCAGAACAAACAAGCAGCTCCTTTCCTGTGACCTGTGCTGGGCTCTGGTAGCACATACACATCCCAGGCAGTTGTTCAAAAGCCATGCAAGGGTGGATTTGCTGTATGCAGGCTTGAAATCCTGCCTGGTGCCTGTGGTGGGCATGGTGGCAGGGGTAGGAAGCTGCCCCCGGGCATGCAGGGAGGCACAAGGGGATGCACCAAGCCCTTGCAGCGTGAGGTAAGACTTTGAGGCAGGGAGGATGCCCTGCTTTAGCCTGGCCAATCTCCTCGTGTTATCTGGCCCTGCTTGCTCAGCTCCTTAGCAGAAGGGGAATGGAAGAGTCTCCTTTCACCTCCTAGCTGTTCTCCTGATGGGAAAGCTGAACGACTTTAGCCCTCCAGGACATAAGTGGGAAAAACTGTGAATGTGCCCCTGACAGACTGTGGGGAAAGGTTGAGGGAATAAAGGACTGGAGAGTCCCTGGGGGATCCCTGCCCTGCCTTGCTGGCTGTGCTGGCACTGTTTGTGTGAGCTGAGCTGCTGAAGGGCTGTGGAAATGCTTGAGCTGGCTCAGAGTGGGACCATGGTGCCCAAAATACCCTAAGTAACTCCACCATGTTAACAAGACATGCTTGGGGACCGGTCCCAGCAGGACAATTTGGCTTGTCCTGTCCCCATCCTCCGGTGCTGTTGGCTGTCATGGAGAATCCCTGTCCTACAGGCAATGGTCACCAGGACAGGCAGGTGCTGCTGCCTGCCCTGCTGAGTTGTGATGTGTGGGCACATGGGCTGTGCTGATGGAGCCAGTGCCAAGCAAGAAAATCTCTGGGAGCAATATGTACATGCACAAGGATCCCTTTTCCTTTCATCCTTTTATCTACATCCTTTTTTGAAGAAGCAGCAGATGAAAGAGCCCACCACTCACATCAAACCCCCATCAAGTGCATTAAAGGAAGTGTTTTTGGCTTTATGGTTTGCTTTGAAGGAACCAGTGGCAAAATGAGCTAGGAAGGCACAAAAGACACCCCAGCTAGTTTAGCTACATTTCCAGTGTCAGAAATTTGTTCTCTGAAGTAATTAAAATACAGGTATTTGAAAGGATGCATGAGGGCACATCATTAAGGTGCACTTTGGTGCAGCTTTTTGGATACTGCTACACCCCAGGGATAGATGAAAACTGTCCCAAATTACCTCTTCTAGCCAAAATAAGTTCCAGACTTTGGGGAACACACGTAGAGATGCAGAAACATTCAAATTTTGCCTCTGGATAGATCTTCTCTTTTAAATGCCCTCTCCTTATTGAATGCAATAAATCAGATATGATGGCTTCTTGACTTGGGAATGAGACTCTGTCCCAGACTGGTGAGACAGTGGTGTGGGATGAGGTGTGGAGGTGTTGGACCAGGCCCAGGGTGGGGTGGTGGGTGCAGGAGTGGAGGGTTAGCAGAGCTCTCCCACTTTCTAGGAAATTGCTTTCCCTGTATCAGTGGATTTGGGACCCGTGTTTAATAACAGGGCAGATCTCGCATCATGATTGCAAATATCTTAAACAGGGAGATGTGGTGATTTCATATTTTCCTCTGTGTGAGCTGTAAACCTTAGGCCTCGGGTCTAGATGTGTGAAGGTTAATAAAACCAAATAAAAAATTAATTCCCTTCAGCAGAGATGGTTGCTGATGATGTGCCAGTGAGCTCCTCAGAGCAGAACTGTGCTGCTTGGTGCTCCGTGCTTAGATTCCCTGATTTCATGGGCAGGAGGTGCATTCACAGGTGTAGCAAATATCCTGTCCACCTGCCAGGAAAGAGCCAACATTTGGGGGAGCTCCACAGTTGTTCCTGTTGGTCCCTTCCAGTGGGCACGTGTGCAATCCCTCAGCAGAGTGAGGGAGTGGGCAGTTTTAGGATGAATCAGTGGAAGGACTTTTTGCTGCAGGGTGTCATTAACCCCTGTTTCTCCATCCTGCTGAGGGAGTTCAAAGCTGTGTGTAGCTTGTGTGGGCAAGATGGGAGTAATTTTACATCCAATAAACACCCTTTCTAGATATTATTTTCTCAATTTTTTTAGTGGTCACAGCTCATCTCCAGGGTGGAAGCTTGTCTGTGGAGGAGGGACTCTGTGGTCTGGTCTGTGCACAGACTCCAGAGTGCTTTTAAGCACATGTTATTGGTTAATTCCAATTTTCCACATTGTTTTCTCTATTGCTCAATATGAAATCCTGTATGTCTTTTTGTGAGGCTCCTCACTCTGATGCAAGGATAGGTAGTGGAAAGGAGACTGTAGGGATGTCCTGTGGGACACAAGTGGAGACCTGGGATATGGGATTTCAGGCACAGAGGCAGGGCCCTGGAGCACACAGCATTTTATTTCTCTAGCAACTCTTTGCTGTAAAAGCACAGAGTAGTAAGTGTAAGGCTGAAATGTGTTGCTGTGTCTGAAGAGTTGCTGTTGCTGTTCCTGGTTGTGTGGTGGAAGAAAATGCTCCTCATGGGCAGAGGAATGTTGTTATGGCACCCACAGCCATGGGGATGGGCACACACTGGCTGTATTTCACTGTTTCTAAAATGCGGAAGAATATAAAAATTCAAGGGATACCTGGAGTTTGATTTTTACAAGTGGAAGGGGAGGATTGTACTTTTTACCACTAGGCACAGGGGGGCTAAAACCAGATTGAACCCAGAAGCTTAATCTGGTTTTAACAAGACAGGAAGAGGTGGCCAGGGGAGCTGTTACTGTGAAGGATGGGATGGGATGGAATGGGAATAGGATACCAGCTGTCTCAGGAGGTGACAACCAGCCTCTGAGAGCACAGACTGGCCCTGACACTCCTTTCTACACACACAGGGGCCAGACCCAGTTGATTCCCTTGCCTGGAATGTGCTGTGCCACCTGGTGCAATGCTGGGTGAGATCTCATCCAACTCCAAACTGAATTTGGGAGCTGGATGCTGTGCAGCCCCCTGGGTCTGGGCTGACACACCTTGGTGAGCCACAGCCTGGCTGAAACACCCAGCTGGCAAAACTGCTAATTCTTCTATGGATACTCTATTTTTCCTGCCTGAAGCTGATGTAGGTGGTCTCTAGATGTCCCTATGTGATGTGGGAGGAGAACCAAGCACAGAAATACCGATGGGCAGGAACGTCAGGGTTGTCTCCAGCTCTGTATAGGGTGGCTTTGAGGACAGGGGACACTTCATCTCTGCAGCTGCAGCTGCTATTTCTCTCCCAGCCCAGGCAGACAGAGGGCATTCAGTACAGGCCTATGCCTGAGGAGGGGTGGTTTGCTGAGCTCACGAGAAATCTGCCATTAAACTGGAGGTGTTTGTGATTGTGGCTGCCTCAATTCGTACAGGAATGTTATTGAGCTGCTGTGCTATTGATTTAGACATTACCTGGGGTTTGCAGGCTCGCTCCTCTTCCTTCCCATTTGCTTTAGGGCTCTGCTGACAAGCATTGGAACAGTGAGTTGGGTTGTGACTGCAGCCTGATCCCCCCAGCACTGGCTCAGACCTTCAGGGTGAAGCTCCTTCATGGACCCCTGGGCAGCACAGCACTGTCCTCCAACAAGGAAATATTTTTTCCTCCTTTCAGACTCAATTTTCCACTGTAGTGATCCACAGGAGAGAGAGTACACCCACTGAGACCTCTCTAAAGTACCACCTTGGAGTCATACGTAGAGAGAGCAAGGATTTGAAGGTGATAGCAATTTTTTAAAGAAACTTCGAGCTCCCATTCTTTTCAGGGTGATGGCATCTCAGGACATCACTAAGGGGAGGTGTCATGAATGCTGATGATGCAAAAGAGACCAGCAAGAAGAAATTCCTTCCTCCAGAAGCTGTTTCAGCATCTCTTTCTGCACAATATTCTCTCCAGTCCTCACCCTTTGCCCTCTGGAAGGAGCTGGTGAAGCTGCTGAGCAGCTCAGGGCACTAAGCCAAGTGGATAGACTTAATTGTGCTGGCTGGAAAACCCACAGCATCTGGGGCAAAGTGTGGTCACTGCCTGCAGTGAGCCCCTGTCCCCAGAGCTGTCACTGCCCTGGCTCTCAGCCTTGGGGGACGGATTGCTTCACCCAGAGCTGCATCTTGTGCCTCACTCCAATCTCACAGACCCATCCAGGGCTGCCCCTGTGCCTCCATCAACATGGTCAGACTCTGCTGGGCAGCAGTTTAACACATAGGTGGTGGTTACAAAACTCCCTCTTGTTTTTCTGGCTGCATTTCCCATCCCATTGGGAGTCAGGTGGGGGGGTGTAATGCCACAGTACTCAGATTTTTGGGGTTCCTGAGTGGATCTTGGCACCTTCAGAGGGGCCACCTGGGACTTGTTCAGGTGGAAATGGAGCACAAGGTGGAGAAACTGATTTTTCCCTTTTGTGAGGAAACCAGTAAATCCTCAGTGCTGGTGTGAAATGACATAGAAAAGGAGTTGTCTGGATTACAGGGAGAAAAATACCAACTATATTAAAATGGGAGAAAAATCAAGAAGGCTTTATTGGGGCCATTCACTGACAAAACTTGCAGCTACAGGCTCTATATGAAAAGGCTCAAATTTGAATCCACAGAAACATTTTAGCTTCAATAATCCTGCGGTATTCAGGCAAAACTCCTGTGGGGTCCAGTGGGAGCCTTGCTCGGGGCCTGGAGGATTTACCTTATCGGTCTTTTGAAAACGTTAAAGAATTTAAAACCACCAGCTGACTTAGCTGGAGGAAAATACAGTGCACAGCAATGCCAATGCCTGCCTGTCACGGCGAGAGCCAGCACCGTGTCCCTGCAGAGCAGCCAGGCTTTTGCCTTTGTCCCTTCTTGCTCACTGTGCAGCAGGATGAAAGCAAGAGCCTATAAAATTTCTCACACCACCCTCTGTCGGCTCTTTTTTCCTCCTTTATTTCCTTTGTGCCTGGCTGTGCTGTGAACCCTCTGTTCCTGGCTGCACTCTGCCCTGAGTGCTGTGCCAGGATTTCAAGTGGCCAGTGCAGGGTCACTGGAGGAGCATTCCTGGGATGTGCCGTGCTTTGTTAGTGATGGCCCTGCCACGTGTCCCTCCCTAAAGGCTGTGGTGTTCACCGTGAGCTGCAAAGGCACTGATGTGACTGATGTGATGTGAGGGATGAAGCTTTTTGAACAGCACAGGGGACCAAAACATCTCCCTGTGACTGTTCTGTACTGGTACCTTGAGCACCTGCTCTCCCAGCTCTTCACACTGGGATTCAGGCATAGGGAGGCTTTTAAATACCAGTTAGTGCTGCAAAATGTGGTCACTGTGGACAACATCCTATTGTCACTGCCCTTGTCCTGGATTGGTGGAAGACAGCTTTACTTGTGCCACTTTGTGCTGGGATTGCTTGTCCCACCCAGAAGTGCCCCGTGCCCATGCCTGTGGTATGGGATGAACTCCAGGCATCACCTGAGACAGAGACTTAAAAAAATTCTTTATTAATCTATTTCCATTTTCTGGCTGCTGCAGTTATTTTTGGGCCCTGTCCCTTTGCCATGTAACCTAAGTTTTACTTCTCAAGGCAACCGGATTGATGAAAACCTTTCTGCAAAGTTGTTTAAACTCAAAATTAAGTGGAATGAGGAGAAGTGTTGGAAAGCAGCAACCATTGATTTTCAGGTTCTCTGCTTTCCAATCCATGATGGGGAGAAGAGCTGGCCCTGGTGTGCTGTGACCCTGCAATGCATGGGCTGTGCTGGTGTAGGTGCAGTTCCTCATCAAAGCATATTCCTGCTTGGAAAATGGCACCTCCTGGAAAGCTGGAGACCAAAGGGCATCCTGATGTAGAAGGAGCTCAGGTAAGGAGCCTCAGGGGACCTGCTGGACAATCAGAAATGAGAAGTTCACACCAAGCAGCCCAAAACACTGGGACATGACCAGCTGCTGCAGAGGATGTTCTTGCTGCCCCATGTCCTGGCAGCTTCAAGGGAAGGATGGGAAAAAATGGTATCTGTTGATAAAGCAGAAATTCTTCATGTGCTCAGACAACACTCAAACCATGTCCTGAAGGATAAACCCCTGTAACCCACATGGCATTTTTTCTCTTGTGTTTCAGGTGGCCATGACTTTCCCCACCATCAATCTGAACATTTGATCAGCCCGAGCCCTGCACCAGTGAAACCTCAGAGACAACGTGGAGCAACATCTTCCAGAGGTTAAGGATACATTATGGGAAGTGATCAGTTTTAAATTCACTGCTGACTGATTTTGCTTTATATTCACTTTTCTTTCTGCTGCTGCAAAAAAACAGCCTCCAGTTGCTCGTTGCAACAGTGTCTGGCTTTCACCTGATTATTAAGGGGTTTTTTTTTTCTATTTTGGGATCCTTTTGCCTTCCTGGTAATTGGTGCTGGGTTGCTGGGGGGAAACCATCTGCGTGACTGGGGAGATTTAGAGAGTCAGTAACAGAAGGGATGTTATCAGAGTCTGGTACTTTAGAAGACTGTGGTAATCCAAAGCTGATTACAGCTGGGCTGGTGCAGCAGGAAATTCAGGACATATTGGACACTGACACTTTCCAGCAGCATCACGCGGGGCCGTCTGTGCATGTTGGGGCTGGGAGGGCTCTACTCCCTGTTTGCATGGAGGGGGGCAAATAGTGACCCTTTCCCTTTGAGGTCAAAGGAGGTGGGGGGAGAAAGGAGGTAGCAACGAAAGAAAGGAGGTGGAAAGCACTGAAGCTCTGCCCTCGCTGGGCTGATGGTGGGTACGTGGCTCTAAGGGTGAACACGTCCACAGACAGGGCTCACTCTCCCCTGCCATGACAAAGTTCCTGTCCAGGGCTGCTCCCTGTGGGCATGAGTCAGTCCCACACAGCCTTCCTGAGCCAGCAGACTGATGTCCTTGGGCTTGGCCAGACTTTTGTGCTGCCCTGGTGGGTAATGCAGCCTGAGCAAAACCAGCACATACATCGTTGCTGCCTCTGACACCTGGGATTTATCCCCGCTGGGGCACAGAGGTGTCTCTCACTTCTGCTGTGCTTTATTTACAAATATCAGGGATTTGATCACCATAAATATGTGCCAAGGGGAGTTACACTGGTGTTGACATCAGCAGAGGGGTTTTGTGTCAGCCCCGAGGCCACTGAGAGTGGGCTGGGACTGTGGGATGCTCTTTGCTCCTGGGACAACCATTCACAGAGGAAAGCAAAGCCCTGTATGCTGCATTCCAGTTGGGCATGGCAAACAGGACAGGCTCAGTGTGGAGATGGAAAACTTTCCCTTGGATGCTCACAGGGTGCTTTCCTCTGCAGTGTGAGGCTTTCTGAGTGCTCTGTGCTGGCTGCTGCCTTTGCATGGAGGAGAAATGCAACACGGGAGCCTTTGTGGGAGATTAGGAGCTCTCAGTGTGGCTCCTTCCCTTCCTGCTGGGAGAGGACAGCCCTGTGCCCAGGGGGCTGCAGCAGAGGGTGGCTAGTGGGGGCTGCTGCTGCTTTTGGGAGCAGAAAAAGGGCCTGCAGGGTGCATGTGCTGCCCCATGTTGATGCCTTGACATGGGGGATATATCATGGGAAAGGAAGTGGTGGGGTCAGTGTTTAAGTGGGATGTAAACGAGAATGAAGACCCCTGAGACACTCCTGTCCCAGCCTGCATCCATCTAGCTAATTTTGGGGTGTTTATTTCATTAATTTCCACTTGGCTTTCCCTCAAACACCCATGCAATGGGTGTTCCCCCCTCAGCACCAGCTTTGGCAGCGCTGTGGGATCAGCACAAGGCCATGCTCAGGCTGCCCCTGATCAAACTGTGCTATTGATTACCATTTTGATTCCTGCTGCTTTATTTACTTGCTCAGTAATAATTTGCTTAATAAAACCCTGCTGTAGCAATTACAGAGTCCCCAGCCCTTTTGATTTCCAATTGCATTCCCTGCCCCAAAGACACCAATATTCCTGTGTTTCCCCTGAGAGACAGTCTGAGAGAGAGGGTTTATATCACACAATTTGAGGTTGTATGGGCTGACCCATCACTGCTTCATTGATAGGCACCAGTAGATATACACCATCTTGGGATGTTTAGGTGATTTGGGGAGACCCTGTCCTGGGAAACTTTCACTGCAAAGCCCAAGGAGGGAAAAGGATCAGCAACTCCCAGTGACCCTGATACCTGAACTGGGAGTATGGGCATGAAATCTCAGCAAACCCATGGTGTCCTCAACATGGGCCTTATTAGCCCACTGCTCATGTGAACACCACTTGATTTATGCAGTGATACTCCACAAACATCATCCTTCCCATTAGTGCAGCACCCAGCACAGCAGGGCCCTGGCTGTGGGCAAGCGGGCAGTGGAAATATCAAGTAATATCAATAAAAGGAAGCAAAAGTGGAGTTTGCCAGACACAGCCACGCTGGGGGTTGTCAGGAAATGGCAACACTGTGTGCAGGCTCTGTGCAAGATTAGAAAGGTTTGGAAATTGTCCCCCTGAGTCTTTAGCCAGCAATGGGCACTATGCAAATACACTGAGTTAATCATTGCGAAAATAGGACAGGGTTTCCAGGGACAGGAGAAATTTTATTCTTTCATTATGCAGGCCCCTTGCTTTTAAATATGTTGAGGAGAAATTCATTTTTTTGGGGGAAAAAAAAGCAAACGAAATTGAATGGAAAGGTTTGTAGAGTGGAGATGCTTTCGGAGACCCTCGGTGCTCCTGGGGAGATGGAGGACCATGGGATTGTGCTGGAGGCTCCTTTGGGTTTGATGGTGGCTTAAGGGTTTGGTCCCAGTTATGGAGCTGGTGTCACCCTTCCCAGTTGCAGCTGGGTCTGGTGCAAGCTTTGTCCTGGCCTTATCCACAGACCAGCCACAAACTGTGGGGGTGACAGCAACCGTTTTGGGGGGATGCCAGGCTGTGGGAGCCAGCTGGGCCCTGTGGGCAGATCTTACACACTGAAATAAGGGCACCAGCCCTAAAGGTGTGTGAGCAGCAGGCAGGAGCCCATGGGGCAGAGTGGCACAGGCAGATACATCCTCACACCCCCAGCCTAGATCCCACCAAAGAGAAAGATGTGATACTTACTCCTCTCACATTTTCTCATTTGATATTTTTCTTTCCATCGGTGAAAAAAAAATGTTCCTGCTTGGCTGTTTCAGCCTAATTTGGGATGAAAATGAAACGCTGAACTATTCCTCTGGCCTGAGGCAGTGTTTTAGCCAGCTCTATTAATACAGCTCCATGCATATTAATAGCGGCTGCTGGCGAGTGGGGAGCACGTTCAGCTTTGCTGTGGTCCCATGGGGCTGTGGCTGCCCTCACTGCCATTCCAGGATGCAGGATGCTGTGCTGGGATGCAGGATGCAGTGCTGCCTGCTCTCCAGGCCTGCCAGGCTGAGATATGGCTCCTGCCTTGGTGTCCATGGAGAAGAACCCAGTGGAGATGGTGGTTCTGCATTGCCAGGATGGGACAGGGAATCCCCTCCTGATCTTCCTTCCCAACGTGCTGGGGCCACACGGCCTCCAGGCCCTGGGAGAACACTGGGATGTGCTTTTGGGTGCTTTGGACTGTTTTGCTGCCTCTAGATGGCACTGACCCAACGTGCATGGTTCAGGAGCAGCTTCTGAATTACATCTTTTTCCATCCCTTGGGTTATTTTTGTTTTAGAATCCTGTAATAATGGATGTTCAGTTTCGGCAACGAGGTGCTGATTACAGAAATAATCGATGCCATTGAGAGAAAAGAGCCTGTCCGTGCCAGGTTCTTCCTTGCTCTCCTCCTGCAGGAGCCAAGGCTTGGGTCCCTGCCCCTGGAGAATGAGCTGAGCAGGGAGGCCAGGGTAGCAGGGATGCTCAGCCCCATAGGCAGACGGATTTGCTTTCCTGGACGCCCTCTTCCTTCCCTGCATACTTGTCACACTGGTGTGGAAAGGCAGCAGCACAGTGTGGATCCAACCAGGATCCTTGGCTTTGACAGACATCCCCTGTTCTGCTCTCAGTTATCCCTAGTAACAGCTTTGCTCTCTAAATCCCATTTTATGCTGATTTCCACATCCCTTGACTCAGGCAGCAAGAATCTGCCTTAAACCCTGGAGCAACATGAGATCTGTGGGGCTCCAAGATGCTCTGTAGACCAAAGGCAAGAAAGAAAGGAAAAATTCCCAATCCTTCTCAGCCTGCTGTGAAAGAGACTATGCTCCAGTTTGGGTGGGAATGGGGAGCAAATGGTGCTTGGCCTCTGCACAGCCCCGTCCTGTCTCCTCCCTGGGACATCCGTGCCCCCAGCATCCTTCTCCTCTTCTGTGGGGATGGGGATGTGCTTTTCCCACCATGGGGTTAAACATGGGGATGACTTTATAAAGAGACCCAGACGTGTGAGATGCTCCAGGGACCTTAACAGCCAGTGCCTATTGGAAACAAGGGTTAAGGCTGCAATGACCAGAGCCTGGTGGAATTGCCTGAGACCCCTCCATGGAGCAGGAGGGTCTCAGCCCCCCTCACTGCCTCCCTTCCCTCTGAGGCTGACCAGGGCTCCAGCCAGCAGGGATTAATTATCTGACGGAAGATAAAGCCCCCAGCATCACACAGACTGAAAGGCTCCCTATGGTCCCTCCTAGGAAATAATCAGAACATTTTCCATAGTGCTTTGCCTGACCTTGTGGATAATAATGAGAGAGGGAGAGCAGGGATGGGACTGCTCAGGGCCAGTGCCTTGCAGTGGAGCACCTCTCCAAAGTGTCTGGGATCCTGTGGGGCCAAAGAAGGGTTAATGGTAGGTATTTGAAGACAGTGTGTTTGCCTGCTGTACTTGCTGGGCAGCTTGAAAGAGTGTATTGTATATGTATTTCTTTGTATATGAAAATATGTTTGTATTTCTTAATATTCTGCCATAAGCTGCCTAAAGACAGTGTGGCATTATTTAAGCTTTATTTAAAGGACAAGTCAGGGGAGGTTTCTGGGAAATTGGGGCTATTCCCCATGCTGTGAGAGAAGGGAATAGTGAATTCCCTCCTTTCCAGCACAAAGTAGCAAATGCGTATTGCTTGAGCTGGAGGGAATACAATGTGATTGGGAAACTTGTATAAGGCAGGAGGCAGCTCTTCTCCCAGGGGCTGCCAAAATCACTGTCCTGATTTCTGTGCCTGGATCCCTCCCTGGGATGTGTCCCTGAAGCAGCTTCCTCCACATGCCCAGCAAAAAGCAAACAAAGCTGTGACCACACTCATGGTTGTGTGGGGAGGACTCCCCAGAGTGAGAAGCAGCAGTGGATGCTTAAAAGTGAATAGAGGAGAGTTAAAAACTTGTGGCTTGCAAGATGCCTTTGCCCTTCCCTGTAAGAGGGAAGGATGAGCACCAGCACATTCCCATCTTCCATCTCCCTGCTGGGTACCAGCAGCCAGCTTTTTCCTAGAAGTTAAATCCTCACCTGGGAACGGGTTTCAATAAATCCTGTGGTGTACTGAAGTGTCTTGTGCAAGTTATGTGAAAGTCTCCTGATTTTTAACCTCATCCCATGCACTTTGGGAAGGCCTGATGGTTTTTTAGATCTTGGAACTGATACTATTGCTTCCAACGAGAATCACTGATATGCACATTTTCAAGAAGATTTTGGAAAGGGTCATGATGTCTTTGAAAGAAAGAGGGGTGTTTGGTTTGGATGAGGGCTCATAAATTGTCTGGAGGACAAGTGTTTCTACTGGGAAATATGAATGTGGCTAAAACATTCACACAATCTTCTGTTTGCAGAATTATCAAAGCTTCCAGAAATATTGCTTGTAGGACTTGCAGTATGTATTTAACTATTCCTTTAGCAAATCTTTTTGGCTTTTATTCTTATTTTCTAAGTAGTTGGCCTGCTTGGGAAGCTCAGAGGAAAAGGGGTGGGCTTGCTGTGTTTCTTATTGCAGGAATATGGAGCTCAAGTCTCTGTTCTGATCCTAGTAAGGTCCCATTTGCTCTCCTGACTTCCAGCTCTGATTTTTTCAAAGATCTTCTCCTCCCTGAAGAAAAACACATGGACATGAGGATTTTCCTTTCTTCTTCTTTCCCTGAATTGGGTGGGTTTAGGAGCAGGATAGTATTGGCAGAGCTTTGCATTCTTACACATCCCTGGGAAGGAGAGAGAGGGATCTAGTGCCCTGAACTCACACAGAGAAAACAAATCCTCCAGCCTCAGAGAGATTAGGATGAGGAAAATCAATCCAGAGCATTCATAATGAATGGTAAATAAGGTAACATGGGCTAGCTGTCTGCACAGGTGTAGGGCTTCATCAAGAGGCACTGGTTACATCCCGGTAATGGCTTGCATTTAATAACAGGATTTAACATCCCAGTAAAGGGAGCAGGCAGGCAGCTCCTGTCAGGGTCACAAGACAGAGTTCTCTTGTATTATCACTTGCACAAATTGCTTGTGAAATAAGGGCAGGCAGTGGTGGAGAAAGGTCCTGTCCCTTCTGGCTTCCTGGACAGAGCAGGACCTGCTGCCATGGATGTGCTGAGAACAAGAGGTGGCCATGGTGGGCACTGGGGAGTCCAGTCCCTGTCTGACCTCACTGTGGGGAATTGCTCTGCCCCCCAGGCTGGGGCTGGGGCTCCATGGAAGGGTCTGGCGAGGAGGCAAAGCCTCGCTGGGTCTGGGCTGTGCATCCTTGAGGTCATGTGGATGCTCTTCCAGGGATGTTTTCCTGGGGATGCCCTTTCCCAAACTGTATAACTCAAAAACCCCAGCACTGGCTCCATGCTTAGCTCTGCTGTAATTCCAAACTTCCCCACCCCATCACAGCCCTGCCATGCCCCGGGATGTTGTCACAGGCAGCTCTGCTTCTTTGGAAACTCAGCATGCTCTGGATGTGCAGACATCCTCTGGGAGCCCGGCGGTGGATGGGCTGTGTGTGTGTGGGGGGGTATCATCTTCCCAAATTCCTGCTCACATCCGTCAGGCTCCCGGTGCTCCCAGAGAGCCGGGTGGGCACATGTGGCAAGGCCATTCACAGGCTGTATCAAAGGGGGCTGCTCATATCATAGTAACCACAGGGATGAAACTTGATTAGCTGGGGTTGTGATCAATAATTAATGATGGTTATTTATTATTTGTTAAGTGCCGACACTGTGTTCGCTTCCAAGTCCCCCAGTGGATCTACAGCCTTGCTTGGCATCCCCAAGTTGCATTTTTATACTGCTCAAGGGTCACAAAAGATTTCAAAGAAAGAATATTTTAAAAAGTGCAATCCTTTGTAGGGAGAGAACAGAAACATCCTACCACTGTAGAATTTGCTGTGACTGGGGAGAAAAATTATTTTTTTCCTCATGGTTTGATTTCAGGGCATCTCTCAGGCAGCTCAGGATGGCATAATCTGCCAGACAGGAGTCAGTACAAGGGGTAGTGTGGGTTCATCTCTGCAGCCCCTCTGCTCCATGTGAAGCTGGAGCTGCACGAGTGCATCAGAGCAAAGAGAAGTGAGATGTAATGCAATTAGATTTGAAAAGATTTGAATAATTTAGTTGTCCGGGTCATGGACTGAACGTGCCACTTGTGGTACCTCTGAAGTTGTGTTAGTGCCTGAGGGCTGAAATTTATCCCAGAGCAGGAAATGGGGAAGGTCCTTGGATTTCCCTGAGCTGTGTGGAGGGATGCTGGCACTTGAGAAAACACCACAAGTGGTTTTTTAGGAGTTTATAGACCCCTTCTAGAGGGTCCTTTAGGGATATAAGGGGTCTAGAACCATAGACCACCTTTACAGACCCATTCCTAGAGGTCCCTCACTGCCCTGAGAGATGACAACTTGCTGTTGGTGAGACAGGGAAGTGCCCATGGGGACTGGGGGGCTGATGGAGCTGCCATCTCTCCTATTTTAACATACTGGCTCATGTTTTATTTTAATGAACTTAGCAGCCTTTTAAAGCTAATTATATTTCTTGCTCCATTGCACCAAGAGATTAAAGAATCTCTTCTAATTTCTAGGCATTACTCCAACCAGATCCTCCCAGCAAGGAGCCCCCCAGCACTCACAGGAGCTCCCTGCATGATCTACAGGGCAGGGGTCCCTCTGCAGAGCCCCCCAGCTCTCACTGCACGGGGTCTATTGGGCTATCTGGGTTGAGGCTGCATTCTCTGGAACATGCTCAGGTTGGCTGCCACTGTCCCTTCTCTGTAGCTTGGCTACACAATGACTACTTCACTAATCCCTCCCATTCCCAGTGTCCCAGGAATTCAGCCATGAATTCACTCTGGGCTTCCCCATGTTGAACTGGGAAGAGGATGAGCACGGCTGGTGTGTGATGGATGCGCCCTCACAGCTCTGAACAAATGTGCCTTGGTTCCTGTGGTATTTGTTGTTTCCTGATGGCAACAAATCAAATTTTTAAGCAAACTCTAGATACTTGATGGTCCTGCTGTTATCTTGCTGGTTCTGGTGACTTGGACAAATCACTTAAGCTTTGTACTTGTGGTTTATTATTTTTTTCCCCCAGAAACCTTTGTTAGCATCCTGTCCCAGCCTTGTGTCACATGGAGTGGTGGAGTTAATCCTTTCTTGCTAGAGACAGAGAATTTAGGATGTACAGAGCTTTATTTCATATGGAAACACTCTCTAGATAATCCCTGTTTGATACAACAAGAAAGGAAACGAAGGGTTAATGAACCCTCCCCGGAGAGATTAGTCTGGAATATTTAAGGCTTCTTTAGTCCCAACATTTATTAAAGGCTCTTTTTTTGTTGTTTTTATTGTTGTAATGCTCCATTCAAAGGAATCCCTCCTGGAGAATTCTTTCAATTTGGTCTCTAGCACAGAAATAAACTGGTTTATCTGAGATCTTTTAATATCTTATTCAGGGCTTTTAATAAATATGAGTTTAATCAGTGCCTTTTTTTTTTCCCTTCTTTTTTCTTCCTTTCTTTTTTTTTCTTCCTTTTTTTAAAACTGGTGTGATAATTTAATATTAACACATCACACCTTATCACCCAATAACACTTAGTCCCTGTAATCTTATGACAGGCTAATTTCTGTAGCAACATCTCCTGTGTCAAATCTGCTCCATTCCATTACTACCCCAGCTGCTCGTGGAGCCCGGGTTGGTAATGAATATTCTGGCTTCTAAGCTTTTATCTAAGGATTATGAAATGAATTTGCAGTTTAGCTTGAGGGAGTTACAGCTTCATTTTGCCTACTGGAGCTCCTCCATATCGTTGGGATAAATCGTAGGGGTTTTTTATGCTAAAATTGCAAGATGGAGAATGAAAAATATATATGTGCAAAATCCCCTGGATGGGCTGAAGTGTTGAGAGCATGATTTGAGAAAAAGGGTTAATTGAAAAGAGAGCTGGGGAGATGGGGAGAAGCAATGCCTGGCTCTGGAAGAGGGGGAGAGCAGCGTTTGCACTGTCTCTCCCATGGGCAGTGCTGGGAGATCTGAGGTGGCTGTTTGAGTTGGGGGAAGCAGAAGGTTGATCCTCACTCCTTTTGGTGGATTGTCTGCCAAGGCAGTGGTGGTGGGGACCTGAGCCCTGTCCCATCCCTACTGCACAGCAGGTTGGTGCCTCTCCTCTCCTGCCTTTCTCATCTTCAACACTAACAGCTCTCAGTTAATTTAATCTGTGCAGCTCAGAAGGCTGGAGATGAGGTGAGCTCATTTGGCATAATTATCAGATGTGTCAGGAATGTGAAATCCGAGGCAGTGTAACTGTCCTGGAGCCATCACACCTCCGACAGCCTGTCGGCTGTTGATGCTGTGAGGATGGGAAATGCACCTGCTTCCTCAAGCAGAAAATAGACTGTTAAAAAAAATTGTTGAAGGCTAAACTGCTAGTGTGGGGTTTTTTATGTGTAGCATATGCTCCCCATCCGTGCTCCACGGCCCTCCATGCTTTTTCCCCTTGGCTTTGGTGATACCCTTGTTGTGGAGCTGGGGGGTGATGGCACCCGGGCATGTCATGGTGACAGTGGGCTGGGGAAGGGGAAAGTGCTTCCAAGGCAGTGCTGTGCTCTCCCACGTGTCCAGCTGATTGTAGCTCTGATCACACACTTGTAGCAGAGGTGTGGGTGCTCTTCCTGACAAGCAAAACTCTTCCTGGGATGGGAAGAGGATGAAATACTGTTCAGTAAATTCGGGTTGTGCCCTTGGGTCAGGCACTGGGGTGTCCCTGGCTGTTCCCATCCTCTCCTGCCTGTCCTGGGCAGCTGAGAGCCTGTTTGTGGGAAACTACAGTGGCTATTCCATGGTCATTGTACAAAGCAGCACAGGGCAGAAATCACAGACTGGATTGACAGAATGTGGCTGCTGTGAGCAGGGTGGGTGCCTGTTCCATTTTGTCTGATTTCTGCCTGGATCATTCCGTTACTCATCACTTTATCATTTAAAAGTCACATCCTCTCAGTAATCCCCCATCCTTGGCTTCCTGGCACATGCTCTGGAGCAGCTGGACAAACCCAAGCCCTGAGGGGAACAGCTTTGGCAGGTTTAGCAGTGCCATTCCAAACTTTGGAGCAGACTTTTCCAATCTCTCTGCCAGAGGATGCCACCAGTAAAGAAATAACTAGATGGCACCGGGATGGCTGTGTCAGACAGGAGTGGGTTTCAATGGTGTGCCCACTCTGGACCACACTGGGGAAGCAGGAGGGTGTTACCTGGCTCAGTCCTGCCCACCCTCATGGCCAAGTGCCAAAATCCACCTGCTGCCACCTCTCCCTTCCTCAGTGAACACCGAGTAATAAATTGGACAAAAAATAATTAACTCGCCATAAATTGAATATTAGCATATGAATTAGAGTTTAACATATGAAAGGGCTTTTGATGCCACATGAAATTATTGCAGAAAATGACTGTAACAGAATAACAAATTACACTTTACGAGTTGGCTCCAATGTGATGGTGACACAAAGGTGCCTGAGCTGGGGCAAGGGGGAGGGTGGGAGTGGGACCATCACCTCTGACACCCCAACATTTAGTGCTGCACTCAGGGCTGCCTCTGTCCTGTTGTGCTGAAGCAATTTGTGCAGTTTACCCCCTGTTTGTATTCTGGAACTTTCTTCTCTTTATTTGGATGAGTAGTGGTTTATTTTACTGATGGTTATAAACCATAGGTCATTATTTTACTGCTGGTTAACTGGTTTTTTTTCTATTTGAGTTTTAAATATCCTGGCCAGGCTGGCTTTCAGCTTATTTGATAATATACCCAGGACAGAGGGGGTTTAAGACAGCTGTTGAGGTGTGCTGTGATATTGTTCAAAACAATCCGAAAAGAAATTATTATTCACAGGAAAAAGTTTTCTAGGACACAGTTAAGCTGGTAAAGACTGGCCATTTATTGTCTGAGGATGGGGGAAGGAAAACTGAGTTCTTATTAGAATATGGGAGGTATGAACATGATTAAATGTGGTTTGGGGAACAGCAGCTCCATGAGCTTCCACTCCTGGTGCTGAGCTGCCACATGAGTTCTGTGCACCCTCCTAGCCCTACCCAACTGCAAAGCCAAGGTGTTGTTTGAGTTGGATGGCACTGCCCCGTTAGTTGTCCTGCCCTTGGGGTCTCAGAAGACATCGATCTCTTTCCAGCACTGAGTGCACTGTCTGTGCAAAGCCCTCCTTGCTGACCTGGGCCTGGTCCAGATCATGAGAAGTCATAGAATCACAGAATGATTTGTGTTGGAAGGGATCTTAAGAACAAACTTATTCCAGCCCCCTGCCATGGGCAGGGACACCTTCCACTAGTCCAGGTTGTTCCAAGTCCCATCCAGCCTGGCCTTGAACACTTACAGGGATGAGGAGTCCACAAACTCTCTGGGCAACTCGTTCCATGTCTTCATGGTGCTCCCTTTCCTTTGATTTTCTTTATTTTTCCTTTTTTGTCTGTGAGCAGAACCCCCTTAGGCTGTGTGTATGTCTAAAACAGTAACATAATTACACCTTTCCAGCTGCTGTCTGTAAATGCTTTTGCCATGAGTGCCAATTAAAATAAATGCAAATCACTGGAAACTTAAAGGACAAACAAATCGCCTTTTGTCTAAATATCAGCCTGGGTTCTGGGGTCACTTTGCATCTCTGTCTCCATTTATGACCTGTATAAATCCACTCTCTGAGGAAAGGACCTCAGCCTTGTTACCAGAGCAGGCTGCTGTGGTGGCTCAGGGTTTCTTTGGGATGTGTTCTGCATCCAAGGGGCATTGAGGGAGCACGTTGCTGCTTTCTTTGGATGGAGGAGCACAGGGCTGCCTGCCCTGGTGGGTCAGCAAGCAAACAGGAATCTGAACTTGCTCTAAATTCAGGGCCAGGCAGAGCAAGCCAAATAGAGACAGCCATGCTCTGCCCTGAGGGTTAACTACCTGCTGCTGAAATACTGATTGCAGTGAATTGTGGCCATCAATTATAGCAAAGAGGGGATGACAGGGGAGGGCAAGGGAGGGAGAAGACCCAATCCTCTAAATGAGCTTTCTGCTAATCAGCTGAGAGACTGGGAGATGTGGGACACAAGCTTCTCTCACCAGCCTGTAACCGGGATGTCTTTGGTCATCCAAAGCACCCCTTTTCCTTGGGTGTTCGTGCTCTGGTTCATACTTGGGGTCCATAGCTGGCCCTGAATGCCTCTTGGGAAGGGCTGAGGTGTCCATGGCCATCAGAGGCTGCTTTTCCTGGAGTTTTCAGTAGCAGCCTTGGCTGGGTTGCCTGTGGACACCACGGAAATCACCATCGCTTGTGTCCCTCATAGAAAGTGCCTTTCTGGGGGTCTGGATTTGCAGTGGAACAATGTCCTGCCATGCTGTTGTGGGATCATCTGAGAGGCTGGGTTGAAACTTCCCCTTCCATCCTTACTTCAGGCAGCTATTATAATAGCAGTACTATGATATTACTAATAAAAAGAGGGATTTCACACTCTCTCTGGATTTAGAAATTTTTTGTTCAGGCTGTTTACCTCTCTTTTTGTTCTGAAAAATGTTTAATTGTCTCCTTGGACAAGGTTGTCCTCTAAATTATACTAAATTGTTAATTTATGTTTTTTTTTTTTTCTTCACACAATACTGATTTATTCTTTACAGTTCATCCTGCCAGAGGTTGCTTTTGGGGCTGCTGAGTTCTGTGCCTGAACAGTCCTGAAAGGACCAGAGCAATCCCAGAGCCACAGCTCTGCCAGAGCACAAGTTATATCCTCATATGACTGAGGGAATGGGGGGGGTTCAGCCTGGAGAAAAGGAGGCTCAGGGGGGACCTTATTGATCTCTACAACTCCCTGACAAGAGAGTGTAGCCAGGTGGGAGCTGATCTCTTCTCTCAGATAACAAGTGGTAGGATAACAGGAAACATCCTCATGTTGTGCCAGGGGAGATTTAGATTGGATAATAGGAAAAATCTCTTCACCAAAAGTGTTGTCAGGCCCTTGAACAAGCTGCCCAGAGAAGCAGTGGAGTTGCCATCCCTGGAGAGATTTAAAAGATGTGTACACGTGGCACTCTCCATGATGCTGCTGAAGTGGAGGGTCCCTACTCCTGCAGATACAGCGACCCCCCAGCTTAGACTCCGGGATGCAGCTGCTCTGCTATTTCTTTTTTTCCCTTTTATTTCCTTTTTCCTTGTTGTTGGAGGCATTTCTGCATTTGGGGAGTGTCATGGGCCTTCTGGCTCTGTCACTTCAAAGCCTGTTGCCCGCTATGGCATTTCTCTCCATCCTGTTTCTCCTACCCTGGTGTGACCTCTCCCTCCTGTGCCCACTGTCCTTTATGGACAAAAGCTGACTTTAGCACAAGTCTCCTTTGATCAAAGGGAGCCTTATCCAGTCCCAGAGACAAGTGCATCTCGGGGAGATGGCAGAATCAGCCCAGCTCCATGGCATACAGGGCTGGCTCCTGCCTCCTCCTCCGTGGGGGCTGTGGGTGCCCTCCTCCTGCCTCTGGGGAGCCCCCAGGCCAAAGCTGTGCTTGGAGGCATCTGAGACCCCCCCAGCCCTCCTGCCAAGTGAGCAGCCTGTCCTCAACTCACCAGCCTTCCCTTTCTGCATTTTCCAGAGCTGGAGCCTGACTTGTGGCTCTTTTCCTTTTGTCTCAGGGTGCTCCAAAATGTCTTGGGACAAAAGCCCTCGTTCAGCTGGTCTCTGCAGTCATGCAGTCAGGGTGGGGTTCACCAGACTGGCAGCCATGAGCACGCTGGGCTGGAGAAGAAACTCAATTAATCCCTGTGCCAGCAGATCCCGAGCCCCCTTGCCGGCTGTGCCACTGTAACACACCGTCATCTACATGATGGACCAAATCTCACTGGGAATGGGATGCAAAATACATTGCTACTGGGACAGCACTCCTCCTGCACCTTTGAGGTGACTGATTATATTTTTGGGTCCCCGGTAGCCTGGATGACCAGCGGGCAGTGAGGTAGGGAAAGGAGGACAGGATCTCACCACCGCCTCGCAGCAGCGTTCGCTCGGCTCCCTGACCTTTCCTACAGCTCATTAACAACACACTGAAGGGAAGGAGGGCAGAGCCATTACAGAGCAATTTATATGTAAATGCCCAAAGTACCAAAAAAGAGCAACCCCCGGCGCTCATTAGAAAAAAATTATTGAATTTTCTTTTGTATGTGTCTGAGTTTGTTGGTTGGTTTGGTTTTTTTTTCTTTTCACTTTAACAAGACAAAGTACATTGTCCAACCTCCCGTTTGGTTTCTCGATTCTGCAGTTGTATCCTTGCTGCATCCAGGAACAGCTTAGGTCAGGTTTTCCCTTGTCTGGGGAGCAAGAGAGGGAGGCTTTGACCTCTGAGGTCCCCAAGAATCCTTGGAGAGGGACATCCCACCCGGGGCACTAAGGCAAGTCCCCTATGAGAGGCTTTGCTGTCCCCACACCAACGGTGTAGCCTATGCCGTGGGCTGCACTTTCCCTCGGAAAGACAATCCAAAAACTTTGTCCTGGAGGGATTTCCAACAAAAGTGAGCTTCTCTTTAGCTAAAACCTGAATTCTTTCTACTGCAAGGTTTTAGGTCTCAGCTGAGGGCTGCTACTGCCAGCAGCAATAGAAAGGTAAAACACATTTATAAATTCTTAATCAAACTGTTATCTGTAATGGCCCTAAGAAGTACAGTTGGTGCTGCTGGAGATTGTGTCAGTGTCTTTGCACATCTGAACAACAAGCTGATGTTCCCTCCCCAGCGCTGTGTTGGCTCTTGTCAAGCTGAGCCCACACAGAGGTGAATTTGGGGGTCCCTGGATCCAGCTGAAGGGCTGGGAAATGCCTTGTTCATGTTGTGAGCCTAGATGTAGTTTGATTTGAGGCTGAAAAGCTCAGCAAAGACTATTTCTGGACTTGAATGTGAAGTAGAAGAGCTACCTGCCGTGAAAGTTCCACCAGTGATCAGATCAAAATCCCCAAACCTTCCCCCAGCCCAGCATTCTTCCATCCCAGCTCCTTCACAAAGCTGCCTGATGCTGTGAAAACCCTCCCTGCATCCCTCCTCACCCATCAGCACCCACCACAGTGGTTTTCATGGATGTATGACCTGGCAGTGGGAGGTATTTTGGCTCTCCACTCGTTGATCCAGAGCAGCCTTGCTTATGCACCTCCCAGGCCTTCTGCAGTTTGGGGGTTCCAGCTGGCTGCTGCTCTGTTTGTGGGGTAACAACAACTCAGCATTATGGGATATATATACTCTCTCTCTATATATATATAACTATATATATATACAAGCCCCACCCCACTGACATAAAGAAGTTTCTTTGCTGGGTGTTAGCTCAAACACATTTCTATTATGCTTCTTGACACAAAATGTCTGGAGATTTCCAAGACAAAAGTTTCTAAAGTTTCCTTCTGCAGCTGTGCAATGGAAAGCTATTCAAATGGAGGAGAGGGAAAATGGAGAATAAGCAATGTTACAACATCACTATCAAATATGTAGGAACTTGTGTCCTGGCAGAGATGTGTTCATTACCTCTCAAACCACTGCTGTATCAAACACAAGAGCTCGCTCTGGGATGATTGTGCCCAAGGCCAGACACCCAAAGCAGGTGCAGTGAGAAAATCTGTCTTTGGCCTTATCCTTTCCTCTCCTCCAAATGCCAGTTTCCATTTGGTTTGGTAGTTTATATGAGAGTTAGGATTAATCCTCAGCCTCGCAATGGGGCAAAGAAATATTACCCCTTTCTCCTGTGCATCAGTGAGGAGCTCAAGTGTTGGCAGCTCCTGCAGGGGATGGATTTGCAATGAACATCTCTCACCATAGTGGGGTTTGTCTGCTGCAGCTGCAGGGCCAGCCTTGGCCAAGCTTTTGGCTGTGTTTACTGCCATGGGGGCATCATGGTGACATCTGGTATCACTGTCCCAACAAACCATGACTCCAGGGCTTTGGTTTAGAGCTCCTTCTCTGACCTGAGTCTGCTGAGAACTACAGCAAAGCAGAACCACTGTAAGGATCTTCAATTTGCTTACAGGCAACATCATCTGCTGGGGAAAATAATGAGGTGTAAGTTAAAAAAGGTTAAAAATTGCTGTTCTGGTGTGCAGGGTTGGATGTACTTGCTGGAGCAGGACCAGGGGCAGGTACAGCCCCAGTGTGAGCAGGAGTCAGAACAGTGCCCAGGCCTGGTGTGTTAGTGAGAGATTTAATGAAGAACCACATCAGCTGGCAGCTGTTGGTTGCCTGAAGGGACAGAAAACCTCACCCTGGTGTTTTTATCATGCATTTTGCTGTTTCCCCATGCACATTGTTACCTCCCCTTGGGAGCAGATGAATGCCTGCCAGTTCCAGTAGGAATTGCTCTAGATGCTTGGCCATCTCTTTGTTTATCCAAGATAATTAACTGGGTGGGCTGGGACCTTAATCAGTAAGTTCATGATTGGGCTAATGGAGAAAAAGACCAGATCTCCCAGTGACTTGGGCAGTCTATTCCTTGTGTGCCTGTGTTGACCCTCAGACATTAACTGAAAAAAATCACTAGAGCTCAAAGAATCCATCCCAGACAGGATGTTCGGGGTAAAAGATTAAAATAATGTTACTTAATCATGTCATACAAGAAGCTGATAAGAATAACACAACACAGATCTGACATGGTGAATTCATATCTGAATGTCAGACTCCACTCTTGTTATATCCCTAATATATCTCCATTGAAGCAAGATAAATATGATTATAACATTTCATCTTAATCTTGAGGAGATAAAAATAGTGCCTGTAGGCACGATGGTGCTCCTGCTGTTTTTCCTGGCTGTTAGTCCATGGGAAGAACTGCCTCATCCCTGCTGAGCACATGCTTTCTGTCCCTGTAACTTCCATTGCTCTCAGCCAAGACTCAGCTCACCCCAGCTGCATGGAATATTCATTTAAGCCAAGTTCCTGCTCCTATCCTACTCTCCTGCTCCTGTTGGCTCTGGAGCAGTAACCTCCTGCAGCATCATCCCTGTGGTGAGGGAGGCTGAGCCCTGGCAGGACCCCAGGACCCATCCAGACCCAGGAGGGATAGGAGAACCCCCAAGGTATACTTTTCCCTGCATATTTCCTGAAGATCTGATCTTGTTCCCTGCATGGCACCTCCTGGGGCAGAAAAATTAATCAGTCCCCAGCTGCTATCTACCTGGGAATTAACTAATTTCTTGAGGATTAATCTAATTGTCTATTTATTCATTATATTGTTTTTCCTCCTGCTCCTCGTTTATTGGTTGGTTGTTTTATTTACAAAATATCTTTGGTCTCTTTTATTTTAAGACATTCAAGAGATTTATTTTGTGTTGGTTTTTTTTTTTCCCCCCTTGCATTTAATTTCTGGAAAGTCCTTCCAGAGCCAAACCTCTCCTCAGCCTCCCTGAGAGGAGGAACGTGGAGGTTTGGCATTTACAGTGGGTCACCTTCCCCCTGCCTACACAAAAGGTCTTAAAACCATTTTTGTCCTTGTGTCCACCTTGCCCAACTGGCTTCTGAGACACTATCACACCACAAAAAGTATGTGTCTCCAGAGAAGCTGCCCAGCAAGAACACTTTGAGAGAACTTTTAGGTTTGGGGCATGAGTGTGATTTTCTCCATCAGTGAGTATTTAACTCATTGAGTTTGTCCTCGCCTCTGAAGAACCCACCTGTATGTGCAGGATCTGCTCCTGCCTCTGGGAAGTGGCAGTGTATCAACTATTTGGTCTTTGTTCACAGGGTACAGATGGTCACCCCCCCAAAGAAACACAAAAACCTGAAAGAAATCACCCCCAAATCTGCCTTTTGTGACAGTGAATGAATATGTTTGGAAGTGCAGGGTTGGATTTTCCTTCCCTATTCCAGCTGCCTTTGCAGATCCTTAAAGGAGACAAATTGTGAGTCTTCTGCAGGAGGACACCTGCAGTGATGTGCAGGGAGCTGGTCTAAATTGTGTTTGGGGTCTGAAATACCTCTGGTTACGTCCAGAGTTAAAAGTGAGCTAAAATAGCCTTCCCTGGTGAAAAAGGAATGTGTGCTCTTTCCTCTCCACTTTGGTATTAGAGCAGGAGCCAATGTCAGGAGGACAATCTGGCAAAGCTCTGCTGTCACTCAGGAAGAAAGCAGCTGAATCCCTGTAGATAATAATCCTCTATTGATTTTTGCCTTGTTTTTACAACCATTTGAGAATTTTCACTAAGCAGAACAAGAAAATCTTCTGATCCCCAGAGGGTTCTCATGTTCTCTCAAGGAAATAACAACAAATGAACAAAAAACAAAGCAGAAAAATTAAACCCATGAGTAAACCATAAATAATGGGGTAGAGCTGGCTGAGAGCACTTTGATGTTCAAATGCAGCAGTTACTTGATTTGGTTCTTTTCCTTATAATTTTCCTGTACTTTCCTAACTTTTCATAAGCAGGATTTCAGTACCAGACATGGCTCCTCCACTGTCTGTCAGCATTTCCAGCTCTGCACAGAGGAATATGTACAGGGCTGGGCATGGGTGGGTTTGTTTGCTTGTCTTGGCTTTGTGTTAGAGGGTTTTGGGGATCTGCTTTGGGAGTCATTCCTCTGGGACAAGTCTGTCTCAAAGGTCTTAGCTGTGTTTTGGTGAATTCCCCAAATACATGAGTGTATTTGTGCAGTAGCTCACTGTGTGTGTCCGTGCCAGACCTGGGTGTCAGGGTTGGTGGAGGCTGGAATTTGTGCCTGTGTGTTGGTCATGTCTGGGGCTCTTGTGGCTTGGAGGTGACTCTGCAAAGTTCCCAATGGCACAGAGAAAGGCTGTGTGTGTACATAGAATCATGGAATGGTTTGGGTTGGAAAGGACTTCAAAGCTCACCTTATTCCACCCCCACTGCCATAGGGATGCCACATGTTATCCCAGGTTGCTCCAAGTCTCATCCAACCTGGCCTTGAACATTTCCAGGGATGGGGCATCCACAGCTTCTCTGGGCAACCTGTGCCAGGGCCTCCCCACCCTCCACATGAGCATTTGTGTGGGGACAGAGATCTGCACACCTCATCCCAGTGCAGCTTTTGCAGTAACAGCCAATTCCAAGTGCTGGCAGCACCATTCTGCTGCTCAGAGGAGCTCGTTGGCTCACGCCCCCGAAAAGATTATGACATTCGAAAGAAATAATTTATAAACAGCAGATGTTTCATAAACTGTGATGAAAAAAAACCAAACAACACAACAGACAGAAGACCAGCCCACCCAGTAAGTGCCTTGCCTTGGAAACAGGTATCTAGACAGAGCAGCTGCTGGGAATGCCGAGGGAGGTCGGCTCTGGAGCAGACCTGAGGCACACAGGATGCTGAATGCTTAATAAGAGATGTTGAAGTGATACAGAGGGCATCTGAGGGAAATGAGCCTCATGCATTTTTTACAAGAAATAGGGGGAAAAATGATATGAAATGGGGAGATGTAAAGTGAGGAATGGGTAAGGAAGAGGGAAAACCAAAAATGAAAATGCAGCAGAGCTGAGCCACCACACAGTGTGTTTTGACAGTGATCTCTGAGCAAAGCTGTAGTCCTTTGCAGCAGCAGGTAGCAATGGAAGCCTGTCCTCTGCACTCCCAAGCCAGGCAGGGATGAGAGTGTGGACACAGGCCCTGACAAGGGGAGGGGTAGCAGAGGCTGACACTGCCATGTACCCCTTCCCACAGTGCCTTTTTGCTACAACTGTGAAAAATCCATTTCAACATCAAAGCCTGTTTTAATTGGAGTTTTTAGTTTTGATTTTGCTTCTTATGCATTTGCTAAATAATGACATGAGCATTTTCAGACAATAATCTTTTAGTGCTCTCTAACTTGTTTTCATGCTGGAATCAGCCCTCCTCCTCCTCCTCTTGGTCCCTGCAACCCCTGCCCAGGAGGAGGAGATGGACATCTCCACCCTTGTGCTCCAGCAGATCCAGCCAGGTGTGGCAGAGCTGCTGGGTGAAACCTCCATCCATTTGTGGCTCCTAGGGGATACATCTGCCACGTCCATGAAGTGACTGCAGCTTGCTGCATCTACCCCCAGTCCCATCACTCCACCAGTGCCCACCCCTCTGCATCTGTGCACTGTCAGGAGCAGCTCCTTCCTTACAGCTTTTCTTCCCTGATCCCTCAGAAATCCTGTACTTCTCCAATTCTAGTCCCTTCCACAAACAACCAGAAGACACCTCCTGCAGCCCCAGCCTTGGTGGCCATCAGCCTCCCTGCTATGACTACACAGGTCTCCCTAAGGCATTGCAGGGATGCAAATCACTTGAAGGACTTGGCCAATTCTTTCCCAGCTGGTGATTAATCATTGTGATTGCCACAGAAACTCTTTGGCAGAGTCCCAGAACTCTTGACCAGCTTTTAGCAACCCTCAAATTAGCCTCCAGAGGTAGCCAGAGTAGTAGTTTTCCATCCACATCCATAAGTGCCTGCTCTTCTGTTCACATTCTGGGAAAAGATCTGGATGAAGCATCTGCTATTGCCACCTGAAAACTACTGGGAAATACAAATCAAATAGAGAGTATAGAAACATGGAGTGGTGGAGGTCTCTCCTCAGGGAGGCTGGATCAGGTAGCCCTGGCTGTCAGGAATCTCTCCCCACCACATAAGGGAGTTGACAAATTTGGTAGGTGCCAGCCTAGAAACCTTATCTGGGTTCTCCATCTCTTAGTGGCTAAAGATGGAGCTTCCATAGCTTCCACATTTGTATTTGTGACACGGATGCACTGACTGCCAGAGGAGACAGCTCACAGCACACTGTCCAGGTACACGGCACATTGAATCCAAGAATCACAACCCTCTACAAACATAAGTTATTTGTTACACATTTCTGATAGCTGTTCCTCCTTCTAGCTTGTGCCTCCTGTTGCTTCTTTGCCCTATTTGTCCCTCTCTGGGAGCTGGGGGGACTCTGGACTCAGGGGCCTTGTTCCCTGCTGGATGTGTGATGGTTTCCAGTGCCTGGCTTTATGCAACACTGCAAAACCAGCTGAAACCAGTGTGGGCATCCTGGAAGAAGAAGGCCATGCTCTGGTTTAATAATAACTTGGTCTCCCTGGAGACCATCACATGCAGAAAGTCTTCAGAAAAGGCTCGTAAAGGATCTTAGAAATTCCCCAAATTTTAATTCCCCCCCCCTCTTCACACACCCCAGGTCTCCAGGCAGAGCAGGCTGTGCATTTGCAGGTGGTTTCTTTTTTCCTGGAAAAACAGAGGATTTATACAGACCTGGTGCTGTCTCATTCCCTGGATCACAACTGAGAGCTCATGTTCACATTCAACATTGCTCATTTGTTCCCATTTCTATGAATGAACTGCTTTTTAGAGAGTCTCCTTGGAGAGGTGCTATGCATTAGAGCTCATTCAGACAGGATCAGAGCTGTCATCATTTTCTGCATCACCCTGGAGCTTCAGGCTCACACCAGTCCTGTGGTGCTGTGTCCTTATGGACATGAATTTCCCTGGTATCCAGGAAGACAGAGGCCCAGCATGAAGATACTTGTCATATTCTGTGTGACTGTTGCTTGTGTGCAGGCTGTGCTTTGCTGAGCTGCTGCAGGAGCTGGACCAGCCACCCCAAAAGTGACCTTCTCTGATATGTCTCCCTTTGCATGGGAGATGTCTCGTGGCCATATGAAAATTTCAATGTTTTCTGTATATAGTGAGGGCTCTAAAAGGTCAGCCATCCCTGGGCTTTGCCATCAATAAAGCTTAATTTGGGGATGGTGGTTACCTGTCAGAGCAAAGGTCTGTCTATCCCAGCATCCCCACCTACAAAAGCAGCCAAGGGAATGAGTGGAATTCAGGGAAAACAGCAGCTGCAACTTCCCAGCCCTCAGCCACTCTCCCTGCCTGCAGCTCAGGCACTTTCTTGAGGGGCTGTGTTTAATAATGTTGATGGATTTTTTTTTCCCCATGAATCTGTCTAATTGCTTTTTGCATTTCTCGATATCCATTAGCTGGTCTCAGCCAAGGAAAGGTTAATGAATTAGAGCCCTTAAAAGCACCCAAAGGGCTTTAAAAGAAACAATTCTCCAAACACAAATCCTCCTGTTCTCACACCATCGTTAAGAGCTGGAGGATCATTGTGAGGGTGGCTGGTGCAAGTATGGGAACTCCAGTCATATCCCTCTCTTGACCCATTTCCCAACCCAGAGAAATTGGGGTGGTTTATCTGGTTCTGTTTGAAATCTACCATTCCCATTCCTATTTTGTTCTGTGCTTGGAGGTGAGTTTTTTTACTTTTAGTTATTTATTTTCTGTTAGAGGAGAGGGAGGAGTTTGAATTCTTTTTATTGCAAATGTATAGCTGGAAAAGCAACAGTTGCTTATTATGGATGAGTTTCGTGGGGCCCAGAAAGTGAAGGAGAGACAAAATATGCAAGAGCAAAGCTTAAAGAGCAAAGCTTGGCTCAGCCCAGGTCTCTTTGTTGGTCTCCTTGTCCCCTTCACACCACCCAAGGGTCTGTCTTCTTTCCTTTCTAGGCTGGGATGAAGACACCTGGATCTGGGAGAAGTCTGGCTTCACTTGGGCATGGGAATGGTGAGCAACTGCTCAGAAAATGCACAAGGGCAGGAGAGGGAGTAAAAAGGTGCCTGGGAACTGCCCTCTGAGATGATGGGGTTTTGCATTTGAAAGCAGCACTAGTCCATGGCTCCTGGCTGGAAAATGCTGGTGGTTCCAGAGTGGGAGCAGTGGCTGAGGAGCAGCAGAGGGATGTGCTCCTGTCCAGCAGGACTCATCCAGGGCAGCTCATCCAGGGAATTTACTCAGCTCCCAAACCAGGAACTTTGTGGTGTAATTAGTGCAATTAGGGTGTGATTAACCACAAAAAGCATAAGAGGAACTTAATGGTGTCCTGGAGCTCCTCATGTTGGTGGCTCTGGTACCCCAGCTCCTGGGAGAAGGTGCAGGTGTAAACTTAAGCTCAGGTTCTCAACCTTCTTCTTTTTCTTAGTTGGACTGTGTGAATGCTGTACCTTGCCTTGTTCTTTGGCTCTGGCTTTAGAGGTGCCCTTGGAATCTCTTCACTGTTATGGACCTGCTCAGAGAAAATCACAGCCCCAAAACTGGCTCCCCTTGCTCTTGATGATGAGGTTGCTGTGTCTCTTGGCTCCTGGCTCATCTTTTGCAGAGCAGCCCCTTCTTGACACTTTATCCCTGGGTAGGTCAGCTTTTGTTTCATTAATTTTTGCTTCAAGCTTCCTATTAATGAAAGAGCTGATATTATTTTCTCCCTGAAATTGTCTTATCTGCTGCATGGATAGATGAGCAGTGAAGTGTCAACAGAGACCCTTGGAAAAGGGAAGGTGTGGGAGTTGGTGCAGTGGGAAGGGGGTTGTTGTAAGGTCCATGTATTGCTGCCACAACTTTGGTCCTCAGGACCATTTCCAGGTGAGCAGGTCTTCACTTTGCTGTGCAGATCACACTCTATGGGTGTCGGAAGTTGCCCAAAGTAAAGAAATGCTTTTCCTCAGTTTTTCTCCCATATCTTCTTCCTGTTGTCCCCAGCCTCTGAAGGCCGAGAGCTTGGCTGTGCCAGGCTGCTGCAAGATTTAGGAGCTGATTTGAAGGGCTCAGAGTAAGCTCCCACTCTGCTTCCAGCTGCTGCCAGAATTCTAAAGCTGGAGAGGCTGCCTGTGATATGTTCTGCAGCACAACTACTGATGGGGCATGGAGGGGTGGCACAGGGGCTGAGGGAGCACAGAGTGTGAAAATAAGGATGAAGCAAGGGGAGGGAAGGAGAACTGGAAGCAGCTGGCAGCAGATTGTAATAAGGTGACAAGGAGGTAACACTTCAGCAACTGCTCGGTGCAGCTGGTAACCCAACACATTTAATGAGATGCTGCCTGCTGCTAAGTGAAAGGGTTCGTTTCTTTAAATAAATATTATAATAATATGTGGGAAACTGACCTGGCAGGAGGCTCAGTCCCCCCCAGCTCTCTCCCCTGGCACCTGACAGCACCTTATTGAACCTGCTGCTTTCCCACATGCTGTGGCCACTCTGTGACCAGCTGCACTCCAAGGTGAGTGCAGGAGGCTCAGGCTGTGGAGGATGTCCATGGGCACTGGGAGTGCTGGTCCAACCTGCTCTCGTGGAGATGGGCTGTGGTCTGAGGGAGGAAGGTTCAGGCAGGATGCTTGGACAGTTCTTCGGCAGGCTGAGTGTGAAGCAAACACTGGGAATGGTTCCTGGGCAGGAATTTGGGCTGCTGTGCCTCTGTGAGCCCTACTCAGAGACATGGCTGTATCTCCAGTCTCAGATCTCTGTTGCTCTGTAGGATTCCCACAGCTGTTTTTATCAGCTTAAAGCTGCTGCTAAAATCCACTTTAATTGCCCCTCTTCCATGCTGGCTTGATGATCAGTTGCCAAATCTGTTGTCACTGTGGCTGCCTTCTGCACTGTGAGAGCCTGGAGGCTGCTCTGGCCAAGCTGGAGAGGATCTGGGCTTGGAAAGAAGGAGGGAAATGAGGGTTTGATGGGCAAGGATGAGCTGTGGGTATTTGTGAACAAACTCAATGGGAATGAGTGTGCGAGTTTAAGCCTTTAGGTGAGATGCTGGTCTTCTTAACTGGGATATTGAGTTGCTTTCTGGTGAAACTGCTGTGGTTTTATGGCTACATCAAGGTGCTGACCAGTGCTCATAATCAGCCTTGAGGCTGGGTGAAGAGCTCTGCTGGTCCCTTCCTGCAGAAGTGGCAGGTTGGCAGGTTCTCTGTTTCTCTGGATCAGCCCTGAGCTCTTAAGGAAGATGAACTGGAACAGTGGCCAGGTGACTAAAACCAAAGGAAAAGGCTGAAAGATCCCTCTGCCCATCTGTAACAACAGGAGCACTCAGCACTTTGCTGCACTACAAGCCTTAGATCATTCCAGCCTTCATTCCAGGCCCTGTTGCAGGTGATATCCTTCTCCTGTGCCCTGCCACCAGCTGCAAAAACAACTGCAAAAGGAAGGAGTGAGAGGAGCTGGGAGATCAATAATGGACAACGGGAGTTCTTCTGGTCCAGCTCAGCAGCTGCTTTGCTTGGAATTGCATCTGTCTGTAATAGTTTCCATTCAAAGTACTTATTTTTCATTCACTTTTCCAGTAGTTTCCCTCAAGCCTTTGCCCAAATGCTCACTGGTTTTGCTTCCCTGGGCAAGGTCAGGTGGCAATTCTTCTGCCTTTCCTAGGATGCTAATTTTCTGTGTGGAAAAAATACAGGTTTCTGCTGTCAGAAAACGGTTGGCAGGCTGAGTCATTCACGGGTTGCCAATGTGCTGTGGGTTGGCACCATAAAAGGTTCCTTCTTCATCTAAAATCCAGACAAATGCTCCTAAGGGCTTCATCCATAACACTAAGTGTGAGGAAAAACATTATTACACTTTTTCTGTGCTGGAAAAGTTGTTTTGTCCTGAAGAGCTCAGGAGATGTACGGGGTGTGGGTGGAGTTATTATCAATTTTTGAGGCCAAAGGCTGCTTTGCCCTGTGACCCCAGATATTCCTGCCTCCCACCCCTCACTGTGGGAGCTCCATGCCTTGGAGAGCAAGAGGGAACTGCTGCTTGCTGAAGGTGGCCACAGACTTGTTCTGCCCCTTGTGTAGACAGGGGTGGGGGATTATTTCTGCCCAAAACTGAAAGTGGAGAGAAGCAGGGCCAGCACCTAAACCAAACCCGAGCCCTTCCAAACTGCAGGTGTTCACCTCAAGGCTGTCTCTGGGCTATCAGCAGAAGTCATGTTGATCCAATCCTTGCTGAAACTCAGGCTCTGAGCTGGAGGAGCATCTGTGCCATCCCATCAGTGAGGCCAATGTTTTCCTCTGCCCACCACATATCCCTCATTTGTTTTTCTTTGTAAAGTGCTAAAGCAGCCTTAAAATAGATGGTAAGAGAGAGAAAGTGCAAAAACAGTTTAAACCATTTCTGCATAGTTTGCTCTATTTTTAGCCACAATTTAATAAATGAATGTAGGTCAAAAAACGGGGGAGAGTTTGCACTTTTTCTTTTGTACAAAATTTGAGAGAATTTTTGGAAAACTGGAGCAGCTCGGGAAAGAGCTAAGTAGGTGCTGAACACAAAGTGTTTCTTCCTGAAGAGCAGGTTCTCTGTGTAGGTAGGGAGAAGGAAATTATTTCCTCCAAAATGTTCTCTACTTCAGAACATTTACATAAAATACCTCAGCCACAGGTTTCCATGCCACTTATGGAGATATTGCAGTGGTGCAAGGGGCATTTTCTCAGGTGAGGAGGAGAGAAGGGCTGATGCAAACCTGTACTGTGCCCGTGGTGAGCAGCCCTGCTCAGCCACCAACAAACCCCTGCCCAGAGGGGACTCAGGTGCTGCATGGGAGCAGAATGGCAGTCCTGAAAAGGGAGCCGAGGATGGGATGTGGTGTGTGATCTGATAGCTGTGCCTTAATGCAGCACGGAGTGATTTGTCACAGAACAGATTTTAGTATAAAGAGAGCACTGGGGGTTGGCTTCAGTAAGAGATTCAGATGTTTCAGTAAATAGGCTAATGGCAGAGCTGAGGTTTTGGGCCATTTGCTTGAAAATTAACAAGACTAAACCTCCTGGGTTGTTGTCCTCCTTTGAGGAGGTGAGAGCAAAGCACATTTTTTCACATTTTTATTGGGCAGACCAGTCTGTTCATGGCAAATCTGGGAGCTTTCCTCAGTCTTTACATCCTGGTTTCCATTTTCTTCCTCTGAAGCTCTGAACATGGGTGCTGGGTGTCCCAGGAAGTTGTGCTCCAAAGCTGGGGCCAGGAGAAGGGAGCACTGACAGGGTTTGAGAAGCAAAAACCCCTCTGCTGTGGAAATGCCTCCCTGAGCCTATTCTTTCAGGCAGACAAGGAATCTGTTTGTACCAACAATATTTAAATTTTCATTTAAACAAATGAAACTTAAACGTTGACTCCTGCAAGCAGCCAGTTCAGTGCTCTCTATCTTGGGCATGTAACATCTGGGAGAGTAGTTCAGCAAGGACTGTGAAATATCTCAGGCTTGTTCACCAAGTTACTGCAGGATGTTCAAGCTGGGCAGGACACTCAGTCCCCCTGACACGGGGTGAGAGATACTGAGATGGATCTTGGTTAGTCCAACTTAATTTTATTAATAGTTTAGCAGAATTAACTTTTAGATATCTGTGATGAGACAGATACAAACCCTATACTATCATGACAAAGGAGGACAAGAGGTTGATTTGTGCATCCCTGGCTCTTCTGCAAAGATCAGAGGTTAAAATTGCCTCTGGACAAATTGACTCCCTGAGCTGTGGGGTTGGGCTCTTGTGTCAGAGCCAGGATGGGAGGGTCACTCAATCTGAGCAGCTGTTCAGTGGTTAAAGAAGAACAACAGACTTCCCACTACACAGCAGTGTTATGTTCCTTAGTATTACTGCTATAGAAGTTATAATTTAACCTGCACTTAGGAAAAAAGAAACAATCCCTCGCATGGAACTAGACTCGATACCTTTTCCCAACATATTATTTGGAGGATATGGCTGTTTGCAGTGCCTGGCAGAGTGAAATGAGAGAAGCCCTAAGGGATGTACCCAGGGCAGAGCAGCACTGAAGTCTCATTTTAGACACTGCTTTGCAGAAGAGCTGTTGGGAAATGGGCTGAGCTGCACAACAGAGTGAAGGGGCTGCTATGGTCTCCCCCCTGCAGAACTGCAAAAGGGGATCCCCAGGTGCACCAGGCCTGTGAGGTGACTGCTGGGGATGGAGGGGGACAAAACACCTGGGAGGTATAAATACCAAATCTAGTTCATTTTCCTGTCAAGTGATCCTGCTCTCGGAAGTGTTTGGGGGCTGGGTGTGTCCGGGGATGGAGGGGGGAGGTTGGGTAAAGGTGAGTGGGAAGGTGAAGTGCTTTGAAATGGGACATAGACTTGACCTAGTCCCAGCTATAGCCTCTGCTGGGCTTGGAGAAGTTTTTTTCCGAGGTTTTCTTGATGTCAGGATCCTCTGAAGGAGAAGCAGAAGCAGTAGTATTGGAATGAGAACAGTTGTATGGGAGACATGTGTGTTTGGATACAAATCTGAGGATGAATGTCCTTGTTATCCTTGAACCTTGAATATCCTGCTCAGTATAATCCTGCCAGCCCCCCAGGAGGTAGATCACTGCTCTGGGCTGGATGGCACCCTTTGCAGCAGCTGAATCCCATGGGGATGAGCCTGTCAATGCTGCAGTGTCCAGGAGGGATGCTCTGAGCTCTGTCCCTGATCAGCTGTCTTCCCATCTCCTCCTTTACCCCTCCCTGCAAAGAAAAATCTGCCAAAATAACTTTCTTGTTGCAGTACTCAATTACCTTCAGGACACTTGCTCACTCCTCTGCTGGCTTTCAGGCATATCCAAATGTAATTAATATGTTCTAAATTAATCTTCAGCACACAGGGGAGCAAAAAGACACAACCTTCCTCGATTTTCTCCCAGTCCCCCTTCATCCTAATGATAGTGTGGAACAGTAGGACTGCAAGAAAGAGCATTTAATATCCACCTGTGCCACCAGGAAGGTGTGCTCACAGCTCTTTGCATGGCAAGGTAATCACTGTACCTACTGCTGTTGGATTACCAGTGTGAGCAGGGCTGGCACCTGCAGGCAGCCTCCCTGGCTGGCTCAGCCTTCAGGGAATGCCACTGCTGGGGCAGAGGGAGCTCAGGTGTCCCCTTAATCCCCTCCCTGCTGAGCTTTCTCAGGTGGGACCTGGTGAGGGACCATCAAAGAGCTCAATGCCCTGGTCAGCTTTGTTCCAGCTGGGGAAGAACGTTGCACACCAGGAAACCAAAGGGCAGAAAAGTCATAATTTTTTTAAAAAAGAGAAAGTATCTGGGGGCTGATGCAATCCTTTCTGAGCCTCACTCACTATTAGATCACTGTTGTGATAGATTCCCAGCTGGCAGCTCTGCTCCCCACCTGCTGCTTCCCCACTCCCCTCTGGCTGGATGGGAAGAGAAATGAGAGGATGAAAGTGAGAACTCACGGGTTGAGATAAAGACAGTTTAATAGAGAAAGCAAAAGCTGTGCACACAAGGAATTAATTCCTCACTTCCTATGGGCAGGCAGGTTTTCAGCCTTCCCCAGGACAATAGGGCCCTGTCACATGTAAGGGTGACTTGGGAAGACAAATGTCACCATTCCAAATGTTCCCCTTTCCTTCTCCCCAGCTTTATATGCTGAGCATGATGCCCTATGATATGGGATGTCCCCCTGGTCCCAACGGATCCCCTCCCAAACTTGTGAGCATCTCAACCTCCTCACTGGTGGGATGGGGGCTGACCATGGCCTGTTCCCATGGGGCTGGATGAACCTGTCTCTGTCTGTGTGAGCCTGGCTCTGGATTGAAAAAACTCTTTGCACAGCCCAGGAGAAAGCCAGGCCCTTCCTTGCTGATCCCTGGCTTTGAATGCCTGCTCTCGCTCCCCACCCAAAGTGTTGCTTTCCACTGAAAGGGCACATACAGATGGCAGTGCTTATGTGTCTGCATTTGAAAATCCGGTTTCTAATGTGTATTTTCTGTGGTTACACTCACACAATATCATAGAATCACAAAATGGTTTGTGCTGGAAGGGCCCTTAAAAATCATCACTAGACAAGGTTGCTCAGGGTCCCATCCAACCTGGCCTCGATGGATATCAAATATCCAAAGCCTCATTTTTGCTATGGATTTGGGAGAAACTGGTGGCCAGCAAGTGGACAAGAGCTCAGTTATGCTGCCAATGTTTGCACGTGCTTGACTTGTGGAAAAAAATTATTTTTTCCACTCAGCTAAAGTGAGATGAATGGAAAATCAATGTGTGTGCTGTAAATTCTGTTTAGTTAATACATACAACATTTTAAAAGTACATAATAATAGAAAAGTAAGTAGGGTAAAAAGACAGTAATTGATGGATCACCTTTGATTTTTGTAGAGAATAATTGTGTGTAACTCTGAGATGAGGTACTTAGCAAGCTGACATCATGTTCTGCAACTTTCCCATCCATTTAGTCATGAAAATGACTGTTTTCAGTGTACCTGGAAAGGTGCATAGGAGAACAGTGTGGCACATTTATTACCAAGTCTCAGAGATATGTTGTACATGAGGAGCAGCCAGGAAGGCTGCAAGACTTGTGAAATGCTAACCTTGGGTTTGGTTGGTTGAGGACACTTTCTCATGTGCCTTTTGTGCTGGATCCTTCCCATCACCACAGTGAGAGTCTCTGAGGTGGCAGGACTTGCTTCTCCTAATGGGTGGGAAATTGTGCTGCCCTTGGTATTATTTTTCTGAGAAATGCCTGGTAAGAAATAGTTTGCTGACTGCTGTTCCCAACTCATTAAATGTCATGGGAGTGAGCACTCCCTGTGCTTCATGCTTTGTGTAGGCACCCAGGGAGTGACTGTCTGGGACTGCCTGTCACAGCAAAGCTCAGCAAAACCTGCCCTGAGGTGGAAAACCATGGGTGCCTTGTGTCAGGCTGTCTACAGAGAAAGGGAACATCTCTGACCTTGATGGCTTGTAAGTGACTGGACAAAGTGCAGGAAGCAGGGATGATGTAGGGTTGGTTTTGCTTGTGGTCTCAGGATCAGGGAGGCAGGGACAAAAGCAGCCGAGCTTCTCCATGTGGAGGTTGGGCAGAGAGGGATCCATCATGCCAGGAGTCATCCTGAGATGGCCAACCAAGGTCCCTCCAGGGATGGTATGTTGTCATCTTTAGCTGCTGCACACCTTGACACCCTGTGGTGGCTGTTGGAGGGACTCCAACTTTGACTTTTCCACTGTCCTTCTGACAAGGTGGTGACAAGCAGGAAATCTGAGTGAGCCACAGTACCAGCACAGCCCAGCCCAGGAAAGCATAGGTGCAGGTTTGCTATGCAATGAATATTTAAATTTGAGGACTAAGTTTCCCCTGGAGGTCCAATTTTGCCTCTGAGAGTTAGTGTACAAAATATATCCCATGATGGGTGGGGTATAAAATTATGACAGCCTGCAGAGCATGGAACTCTATCAAGGAAAGAAATAATACTTAATTTTCATGACTGAAATGGGTTCCCAAACCCTCTGGGCAATAGTCTCATTAGCGCAAAATACACAAGCATCTTTCAAAATGCAGTGCTGTGTCCTCCTGCTCATTCCTGAGATGGTTTATTGGATGAGGTCTTGACCAAAATGTTCCCCATAGGAAGAGGAGAGTTGGGCTGATGGCAACATAAAGGTGAGATTCCTCCATGGTCCTTTAACCTGCAACAGGCTCTGTGGGAGCTGCTTGGATCCCTTAAAATATCCAGCACACTGAGCACCTGAGGGCAGTTGTGGGTGCCAGGAACATTTCTCCAAGGCACATGTGAAGGTCAGGGCCTGAATCCTGTATGGGAGCCAGGGTCCTAGGAAACTCCATGGGCATGGGAAGACCTTTTTCTGAACAACGGAGTGGCCCATCCTAATTGTCTGATTCAGTTATAATCTCAAATCCAGGTGTTGGTTCTCATTTTTATTCCCCTTGAGGTGCCAGATTGTGGATAGACAACTTGCACCCATGTAGCAGGAGTGTGGGATGAAACCCAGCCAAAATTTGTACTACAAGGAGCCACTTCTAAAAAATATTCAAGACGTTCTGAAATTTTCAGACATGAGAACAAATACTATGTAGCCATAGCTACACCTGGAAAGTCTAGTCTTTCCACTTGAGATTGATTGCTCTGCCTCAGCCAGTGTTATTAAACATAAAAAATACAACACTCTTGTAAAAACCCCAAAGATTTATGCCTGAGCTTTTCCACCCAGCTCCTGTAGTCTGTTTGTGGAGTTTGCAGGGATCCACCAGGAGCAGATCCCAGCTGTCCCCTTGTCCCAGTTCCCACCCTGGAGCAGCTCCATGGAATGCTTGGGCCGGGCCATGGGTCCATCTCCCAGCTTAGCTCAGCTCCCCAAAGGCTGCTCCCGAGTGCTTCCATCCCAGGATTCCTGCAGGACAATCCTTTCTGCTCCCATCCTGAAAGGATGTCCCTCCCTTGCAGAGAATCCTGCTGGCTCCAGCATCCCTGCAGCAGCTCAGCCCCTCCTGCACCTCTGATGTCTTGCCCTCCCCATCACCAAATATGAAATAGGGTTGGGACCCATTCTCCTCTCCAGGGCTCAGCCAATTTTCAAGGATGTCAGATGTGGAATCTCTTTGATGACACAGTTTTGCTAAGCTGAAAACATAAACAATGCAAGTAATGTAGTTGGCCTAATCAAAAAGATTTGGAAAACAAATCCCAAATGGTTGAGCTGAGAAACTTTTTTCTTAGTCTGAACAGCAGCTCAGTTTTGTTCCATATCTTCCAGGTTTCCACCTCTTTCATCCAGCAGTAATTTTCCAGGGGTTATAAAGGTGGTGGTTCTGCCTCTATACAAATACACTTCTGTCTTTCAAACTTTCACTTTTTAAAATATATTTAATGAAAAAAGCACACTGAGTAATTTATTGCAGCTGTTTCTGTCCCGTCACCAGGGAGATACTGAAAGAGGAACAAGTCTGGCATTGCAAGAAGGTGGGAAGGCTGGGGGAGAATTGAAATGGGAGAAGGAAAAGAACAGGCAGGAGCAGAATCCTCCTCTGTGTGTATAGACACATGTGTCCATAATGTGTCTGTGGGAACAATTCCATATACATCCATGTACACTTAAATACAGATTTAAATTTATGTGTGACAAAGCAGCCCAGAGAGAGTTTATTTATTATTGCTGTTATTGGCAGGAACATTTCCTTCCTTTTCCTAAATATAAAAGAAAAAATCTATACTATTGTTTCATGCCAAGTTGTACAAGATGCCAGTACACAGGTTAATGAAAAAAATGCATGAATTTGGATAGATATGTAAAGGTCCTTTGGGTGTTTAGTCATAAATCTTTGTAGCTGGAAGGCAGAGCAGACATAAATAGGCCTGATATAACCAACTGTTTTACATACAAATGAATGCTTGCCTTTTATTTAGTTGACAATATTATTATTTTGAATCCAAGGAGAATATTGAATGAATTCTGTCATGCTGCCTCCATTAGGAGTGATCCCTGATCTGTGAATTGACTGTAGTGCTGGTTTTGGGCTCCATGCAGGGCTGTATAAAGGGAGGAGATGTGTGCACATGTGCATTTTATTTCATGTAATGGGGCAAGTGTCACTGAAATGCACTCTGTTCCTCTGTACAGAAATGTACCTTCCCCTTAAAGCTCCACTGGGAAGCAGGAAAAAATGAAATAAACTGACTTATGATGCCTTCATACTTGTAATTATGGGTGCTGTACAATGGATTTCTACTGAACCAAGAGCAGCAGAGAACTTTATTTCTTTTTAAGTATTAATGATTTCTTCTTTCCCCTGCCAGGCAGTACAAGGGTGTGTGTTCTGCCAAGTCGTGAGCACTAGGATCCCTGTTTGCTTTTACCTGTGGGATGTGCCCAGGTAATAAATGCCTTCCCCTTCCTCCGCCTGGCAGCAGGAGGGGGAGCCCAATGTATGTGAATCCCCAAACAACCCCTGGTGCTCATCCCCCTGCAAATGGGGACAGAAACCACAGGTTCATTGCAGGGGGGGCCTTGAGAGGAAGAGGCTCTGCCCAGTCCCTGGAGTGAAAGAAGGATGTGATGTGGCACCACCCAGCTCCTTGTAATTACTGGGCAGTATTAAAAACATAAATAAAATACTTGTTTTTTCTGGGTTTCCACTGACTGCAAAGCTAGCAAAAAAGGGCTTGGTGCACTTTACTGGGCAGTAAAATGTATCTGGGGAGAATGTGCAAAGGACAAGCAGAGATGAGGCTTTTTGAGCTAATTTTGTGAAAAGTAGCACTTATCAAGAAAAGGGGAGAAAAGTGTTGGTTTATGGGATTTATACAGTTTGTTCTTTAAGCTGTTTGTGTGTCTTTGCATAAGGAACGCTAAAACGACTCTAAACACTGGGGATTTTTTGGAAGCTCACTGACAAATGCTCTCAGTACTTCTTAATCACAGGGAACAGCATCCCTGGATGCTTGTCTGAGAGTTGGAGTTGCTCATTCTGGATCCAGTCTTTCGCTGATGAGAGGTCTCAGCACAGCTTGGCTTTTTTGAAGCTGTTTAGTAGGATCTGTGGCTCTAAGATCCTCTCTGAGTGCCTGAGTATGTGATTTCCTCATTGGTTTTGTGTCTTCATGTTCACAAAAACCACAGTAGGTAGGAAAGTGTAATTATCTACCCTTTACAGACATGTGTAGGGTAAAGAAAATTGAAATAATTTGGTGAAGGTTGCATAGACAATCTGTAGCAAAGTTGAGCCCAGTTCCCCACAGCCAGGACTCAGCTCCCACCCATGGACCACCCTCCCTCTAGAGCAGTTTATGCAATTTTAGTTTTCCATCATCTTTCTTTGGGTAGAGCAGGTGGTACCTCAGAACCTAAAGATATTTTTGCAAGAGTTTAAACTGTCTGGGGGAAAATTTAAACCTAATATTGTTGAGTGTGTGAATTGTGTGCTGAGTGCTGCCATGTAGAAAGGACCTTGGTCACTCTTCCAAGTTAATTTATTTATTATTGGGGAAAAATAGGAAAATAAACTGGGATGTTTGGGACTACTCAAATCCTTTCTTTTTTTGTCCAGCTTGCCTTTTTTTGGCTGCTGCAGTGTGCTGGCTTCACTTCTGGCCCCACTCATGTGCAGAGGTACTGAGCTAATGCTGGAAGGCAAATGAGTTATGCAGGAGATGCCTTCCTGGTGCCTTTGCATTTTTTAGCACTGCCAGACACACCATCCTGCTTTCCATTCCATGAGCTTAGTTCCAGGCTATTTCTCTCCTCTTTAGGTGCACAAAGCAAAACCCAGCTCACGTGGTTTGCTGCAGGTCTTTGAGGTCATCTTTGCTCTTGGCTCACCTAAGCCATGGAAATATTGTACCTATTGAAATTTCCATGAAGGGAAGTTTAATTTTAAAACAAAGCCTTCAAACAGTCAGAGCCAGCCAGTTCAGAGGATTGTACTTCCCCCTTCCTAAAAATTAGCATTTGAAAGCAAGTCTCCCTGATTCTGTATTAATCTGGGAAATTAAGATAAAAAAATAATTATGGAGCACCGCAGTATTCTTATTTTCTCAGAGCTGAGAAGCTGAAGTCCAAAAGTGGAAAGTGATCCTGAATCCAAAAATCTGAATATTTAAAATTTTTATCCAGGTTCTGTCTTTTGTCTCAGGCAGAGCCCTTGGGAGACAAGTGGGGGCCTTGGCCACCCTGTCCCTGAGCAGGTTTGTTCCTGGGCTGGATTCCTGACAGCAAATTGTGGGAGGTTTTCTTTTCCCGTTTCATGGGGATGTGGAGGAGAGGGGTGATGGGGAAGCCTGGGGTCTTCTCTGGCATGTGGGGAGGTGCCATCTGCCAGGGTGGCTTTGAACCCTCCAAGCCTGCTGGCCTTGGGAATATTTTCCTGACTCAGATCAGCTTTGCATCATTGTGAGGGGTTATGGGCTGGTGATAAAAGAGCTGACAGGAGGAGAGGGCAGGGGGAAAAGGCTTCTGACAGATATTCATATCCTTGAACTACAAATGAAATAACAAGGAATAATGTCTGCCCTTTCCCTCTGTTGCTGCCTCTGTGGCTCAGTGAGGTTTGTTGCAAAGCCAAAGTTTCCTTTGAGTAATTGTACTTAAAAGAAGCCTGACCAGCACGGGGGTGGTGGGTGTCTGGCCCTGCAGACAGAGCCAGGCAGATCTGCTCCAGGGCCAGCTGGTGCTGCTCCACGAGGCACAGGCTGGGGAATCGTGGCAATGTGCAATGGAGAAGGTCTTTTTCTGATCTGTTTTCAAATCCTGCTGGACTGCAAACATTGGGGCAGCTGAGGGAGTGATGTGTTACCTGGTGAGAGCTGGTGCTACCTCATGGGCCCCATAGAAAGGAGGATCAGAGTCACAGAGTGGTTTGGGTTGGAAGGGACCTTAAAACTCATCTCATTCCACCCCCTGCCATGGGCAGGGACACCTTCCACTATCCCAGGTTGCTCCAAGCCACATCCAACCTGGCCTGGAACACTTCCAGGGATGGGGCAGCCACAGCTTTCAGGGCAACCTGTGCCAGGGCCTCCCCACCCTCACAGGGAACAGTTTCTTCCTAATATCCAATCCAAACCTACGCTCTGTCAGCTTGAGGCCATCAGTGCAGGATCTCCTCCTGCACAGGTAGTGAAACTCTCTACAGCCATCATGTTAGGGACATCTTTGGTGTCCAGCTTCAATGTCCATTGTTATCAGCCCCAATTATTTCCCAACCTTAATGAGACCTGGGAAGGAGAGCAGCAAAGGCTGGGAATGCCTCATATTGACCAAATTTTTGCCCTGCTGTTAAAGGTGTTGAGGATCATTGGGTTTGCAATCACTTGCTATGAATGCCCCAACATCACTTTATAAACTCTGTTGCCATTGTGGCAGAAAGTCACGATGATCTTGGACACTCTTCCTCCAGGTGTGCTGCACCACAGACCTTCCCACATCTGGGTGTTACTCTGCTGCTTCTCAGGAAGTTGATTCTTAAAATCTCATGTTTCTCTGCTCTTGGAAATGTTGCAAAATAGCTTGGTCAGCTTTTGTTGCAAAAGGGCTAGTGCTGATAGCTAATATTGTGTTCTTTGTTTAATTCGTCAGCTGTAAATAAGAAGAAATAAACAACAGTGGACAACACTGGCTGTGATGTGTTGGTTAATGTGGGAAGTAGTTATTCACACGACTTTTGTTTACGGCTCCAAAACCAAAGGAAAAGCCCTGCAAGCCGTGCAGAAGCAGTGATCAATTTGCATGGAGGGTTGTGAGGGAGCTTTGGCTCCTTCCCTGGGAAATGCTTCTGAGAGCCCCTTGTCAGTGCAAGCTCCCTGCAGTGGGCTGTGTGCTAAATGCACCTTCTTCTCCTTTATTTGCATTTAATGTGCTAAGACTGAACAGAGGTGCAAGCCTGGGTAATGAACACAACTGCAATCTGTTTATACAGCAAGTAAGAGTCATATTTTTCCTGTATAATGCCCTGTGGCCTGGCAAAAGCTTCATTGAACAGGGTGCTCAGGACTTGGTATTCTGGCTTTGTATCTTCTATGCAGCTATTCCTTTATCTGTCATGACCCTGGCCTGGCCTCAAGTCCTGGGTTTCTTGCAGATTTTTCACAGCAAATTTCTTTTGGTGCCTCACTTCCAGCTCCTGGGCATGCTGAGAGAAGTCTGAATGCTGCTGGCACAGAGCAGCTGCAATTAAGACATCAGGGTCTGTGAAAGGGCTACTGTCACTCAGCATACAGGCTGATATGAAGTACTTGTTGGCATTGCTGATTTAAACTTTTCTGTATCACCTACTCCCTGCCACTCGTTTGGATTTTATGGTTTTTAAAAAAACACCCCACCCACAAAAGAACAAGTATCCCACCTGACTGACAGCTTTTGCTGGTGTCCAGCCCTCAGAGAGGGATGAGCTGTGAGAAGCAGGAGGGGACAGGGACAAGCTGGGCCTGGGTTGCCCCCAGACACAAGGTATGGTAAAGCCAGAACTCAGTTTTAGTCCCAGACCAAAGGATTTCAACACCAAATATGAGGCTTTAGCCTCCAGCTGGCAGAAAGGCATGGAAATATTATTGGTTTGCTTTTGGTATCAAGCTGATGTGGTTGAAATTTCTTCCTTTATGTGCTGCAGAGGTTCCAGGAGAGCTGCCTTACACTGTGCTTCTCATCATCACAGACTGAATACGACCAGGAGCAGAGACCAAAATGCTGCTGCAGCTCTCCTGGGTGTGTGTGCAGGTTATTCCACATGGAATATGGAGGAGGAATATAGTTGTTTCCACAAAAGGAGTTCAATGCTGTTCATGCACATCTTCAGGTGCTTGTGGGGGAGTGGGGAAGTAGGTCTGGGAGCTGGAGCTCTGGGAAGGATTGCTGAAACAATGCTGCTTGGAGAAACCTTGTGTTCAGATGTCCGGGGGCTGCTGTGCTGGTGGGATTTCAATGCAGCAGTGATTCAGATATAAGGTTGGTTAATGAGAGAGCAGCAATCACAGCCTTTGTTTGACATGCAGATGCAGGGGAGGTCTCACCGTGTTGCCCAGAAATGGGACCAAGTTATCCTGCAAACCTCAGAAAGATCAGGGCTTCCTTTAAAGAAGGTTTTCTCCAAAAATTGGCCTCATTTGCAGGGGAACTCTTAACTGCATGTTCCCAGGATGGATTCTTCAGTCTGGAAGAGCCCACAAATTGTGCTTTGGTAACACATATATGTGACAGACTCGATGTTGGTGTGAGACTTGTCCTAGATGGGGCTTGTGCTGTGAGCCCTGGGTGTTTCTGTGGGAGAGCAGGGTGGGAGCTTAGGTGTAGCTCATCCTCCACCAAGGGGTCAGAACTTGGGCTGGTGCTGTGGGGTGGCTGGGGATGCTGCCCTTGCTCTGTGAGCAAGTTCAGAAGATACAAAGTGCTTCAGCATCCATTATTTAGGTTTTGAAGGGCCCCCCATTTGTGCTTACGTGCTTTTCTCTGAGCAGATATTTCACTTTGAAGATGGGAACCTGAGTGAACTCCCACTGGGGAGTTCCCCTTCCTCAGCCTCTCACCTTACTTTGGGAGGCAGGTGGAGACCTGGAGCTCTACTCTGGGGTGGGTGGCCACCAGGGTTGGCAGCATCAGCCAGTGGTGGCAATGGGCAATGCTGGCTCCTGATTTCCAGCTGTGGGAAGGGATTGTGGCACTTCCAGCCAAGGCTCTGAGACTGAGCAAGTGCTGTGAGTGCTGAACAGCACGACCAGAGTGTGTGAGGTGTCAGCAGCTGTGGAACACAGAGTGAGCAGAGTTAAGAGTGTGTATGAAGTGAGACTCTTCCCCTGATTAGCTCCCAGGCTGGTATGAACGTTGTCAGTTTGCTGATTCCTCTGGTGTAATTCTCATAAAAAAATGAACTCTTGTTCTTCCACCAGGACTGGGAGATTTCCTTGTTTCCATTTCTTTATCCTGAGGCTTCCTACATCTCCTCTCTCATCTGCACAGGAGGGGGTGGTAAATATTGAGATGAAACACAACAAGCCCCAAACACCCACTTATTGATGTTTCACTGTCCTCCCAAGACAGGCAGTCTCTGAGGCTGGGGCAGGAGGTGAGTTCCCTGTTTGATGGATTAAAATAAGAGAGCATCTTGCAAGATACATTCCTCCTCTTGTTACTCATTTGTTCACTTCTAAACAGCACTTTATTGCTTCATGGAGTGTATTATTTCTGTTTTTTCCACCCCAAAGAGGATTCAGATTCTTCCTACTTTTTTCTAGGATCAAGCCTGGCTTTTAAGAGAGCAGGGGACTCCTTGGTGACTGATATCCTTCTGCACTCACACTGAGCTGCTCTGGTCTCCAGCAGGGCCAAGCCACAGCTGGTGGGAGGAGAGGAGGGGAAACCCCTCTTTACATATGTTTGAAGGTTAGAAATACCAAGGATGGGGAAGGTCATGAAAAATGCATGTCCCTCATGTGGGAGCTGGCCTACATTTCCCTCCAAATGCCTCCTGGCCAATGTTTTGAAGATGTATCCTGTGTTTTGAGTTGTTTTTCTGTTGTTTCTCTTGTATCATCGTGGATGGATATGGGTGATCTCATTCTCCCTGCACCATGTAACATCCCCTTGGGGTGGTGCTGGGGATGGATAGATACACTGGACTACCAGTGAGGTGATGGAGCTGGAATGTGGCCACAAGGATGCACCACCTCAGTGTTCCCAAATGTTCAGTGGAAGCTGCTCTTCAGGAGGGAGTTCAGCACCACTGAGCTCTGGTGGGAGAGCACAATGTGCAGGTGCAAAGCCCAAAGGATTCTTCTTGCTGCATGGCTGAAAAGCTGTAGGGGAGGGGGCACTAAATTCATCACAAATTAATTTATATGTCTAGGCAAAACTGATCCCCAAATTATGGGTGTAACAGTGGTGCATCACCTCAGGGTTGCCCAAAGTGCAGAATAGTGTGTTTTTTAGTTTTATGGTACATGGGCTTTCCATAACAAGAATCACATGAAAAAAAAAAACCTGCCTAGGAAACTACTCTCCTGCATCTGTGCATTTTTCACCTATTGCCTGCATCTATCTGCTCATACTGTGACTCTCAAATACTGTCCCTTCCATCCTGCATCTCATATTTTTTATGCTTTTCTCAACATGTACTCTTTGGAAGAAATTGCTGCTCGACACATCTCAGGTAGTGGATTGCACTTGCAAGGAAGGATGTGCACAAACAGGATCACCAACAAATTAAAGTCAGAAGTGTCCTTTGGTGAGTCCGAGTGGTCCCAGGCTGTTCAAGACCCAGAATGTGCATACTGTGTCTGTCCTGCTTGCAGGCTCCTCCTGAGCTCCCTGTCATCTCTGCTCTAGGTAGTGGTACAGACAAGGACACTAATAAGTTAAGTAATTACTTATGTCCAAATCAATTTGCTGCCCTGTCGGCTTCATTTTCTTTTTGGAGCCAATATCAGCATTGATGCCTGAAGTCACCCTTCACATCTCCCATACCATGTACAGATTTTCAGTGACTTCTGGAACAAGGTCTGAGGGAAGACTTCTGCCTTCAATGAAACTTGTTTCCTAGTTTTTGCAGCAGTTAAAGTACCTTGATGTGGGTGCAGATTATTTTTCTAGTAGATCATGATAATGTTGTAAAAAGGCAGTCAGAATTCAACACTGTTGCTAAAAGGTAACAACAAATTGGTGTAAGTAGGAAAAAATTTTTCCTTTTGAGGGTGGGGAGGTCCTGGCACAGGTTGCCCAGAGAAGCTGTGGCTGCCCCATCCCTGGAAGTGTCCAAGGCCAGGTTGGCCACAGCTCTGAGCAAACTGGGATAGTGGAAGGTGTCCCTGCCCATGGCTGGGGGTGGAAGAAACAGGGTTCCAGCAATGGACAAGCCTGGGGTGATCCTGCTGCAAGGAAACTGGAGCCTTTCCAACACCCACCCACAGCTTGAAAGAGACAAGACTTTCTGTCATCTTTAAAGTGCAAAAAGCAGGATTATCATCCAAACTGGCTGCTGGATGAGGGGTAAGGTGGTGCCTGGTCCTCAGCACACCTCCACCTCCACAGAATGGCTTCAGTTGGAAGGGACCTTAAAGCTCATCTCATTCCACCTCCTGCCATGGGCAGGGACACCTTCCACTATCCCAGGCTGCTCCAAGCCCCATCCAACCTGGCCTTGGACACTTCCAGGGATGGGGCAGCCACAATCCTCTTGTCCTGTGGGATGCAGAAGAAACAAGGTGTGTGGAGATCAGGGCAGTGTTGTATCTGCAAAGGGAGGAACAAAATCTTTAGTTCTGATGTGCAAAACTTCCAAGAGCTTTTGCACCTGTGCGTTCACTTGGCCCAGGTGTGGCTGCCCCAGCTGATGTGGTGGATGAACACCCACTGTTCATCCACTCGAGGGTGTTCATTTTCTTTTCCTGGGAGTTCTGATTTATGTTCTGCCTGCAAAGGAATCTTTACAGGAGATGTGACAGACAAAAATAGATGGCTTGAAAGTAATCAGATTTTTTAAAGTAGAAAATTAAGCGTGAAATTCTGACCATCTATATTAAGATCTTAATGTATTTAGAAGACCTATATTAAATGAAAATGAGAAAGCAAGATGTTTACTGCTGAGGTTTTCTGATGCTTCAAACTACTGAAAAGATGGATGTAACCTGACTGAACACCTGCAGGGACCTTGCTGAAGGACTGCCTCCACTTTAAAGAATGTTTTCAGGAGATGCAGAAAGAATAATTTTATTTTTTTAAAGTAGTTTCATCCAGTAAGAAAGCTCAAAATTTAATTAATTCAAATTTGGTGAGAGCACAACTGAAAAGCCATTCCTTCTTCCACCTCAGACGATATTATCTTCTTGCATCTGATTTTTATTCAATTAGCTCTAACATCTCTCAGGTTTTGGCCCCTGTTATTGGAAACAAGGAATTCAATTTTACTGACCACAAGTAATTCTTCTTTTGTGCAATAAATCAGATTGAAATGCAAAGCATGTTTTAATAAAAATATTTTTATTACCTAGCACACATGAAGAACTTGTAATTGGTAGAAAGCTATTTGAAATGCTGATTTGTGTATTTTCATTCAATTCCAGTTGTCCAAATACAGTTTGACACAAGTGAAAAATAAACTATCATTTAGTAAATAGTAAAGGGATCACTTAACATTGTTTAAATGGCAAAAAATTGGAAAAACCAGACCGTGAATGAATGCAGGTACTTGTATTTGCTTAAATGCATACAGATGAGGTGGTGAATTGAATGTAAAGGCTAAATTTAATTGCACTTCATGTTTTAATGGTTTCCCACCAGTAAGAATGAACCTTTCTGCTCAAGAGTAACTCAAAAGTACAAACAGAAATAGGATTTAGACCAGTGATTCTTGCTGATTTGAAATACTTGTGTAAATCAACCCATTCCTGCTAGAGAAGGAATTAAAAGATTCCTCCAGTGTTGGTACAAACCATCAGTCCTGGTGTGTCTCTGAAGGATGGACCTTGGGGGAGATGCCGTGGTCCTTGGTACCCAGAACTGGAACTGCCATCTTTTCTCCCATCCCAGCACAGAAAATAAAAGTTTCCAGCCTTTCTGAGGACAAAGAGTGTGAAAGAGCAACTAATCAAATAGGACAAGATAGACGGCTCTTAAAGTAATAAAACCCTGCCCACACTGGCAATAAACAGTGCAGCTGCTTCCAAAATTACTCCCCAGGGCAGCCTGTTCAAACCTTAGCTGTGGGGGGAAAATAACTGTGCCCAGCAGAAACAGTCCATTCAGTAATAAAACAGGACAACAGGGAAAAGCCAGTGTGGAAGAGTGGTCTTGGTGCCTCTTGTGGCTTTTTTCAAGGATGTTGTGCCAAAGTGACTCTGAGTCACTTTGGACTGTCCAGCTGGGTTTGAGCCTCACCAGCTCTACGTGGCTTCAGTCTTGCTCCTTCCTCATGTCCTGCTTCTGGCTCTTGTGAGCTCCAGGTTGTATTTGGTGAGAAGTTTCAAAACCTTTCCAGGTCCAAAACTGGAAGGAGGAAGGAGCTGAGAGCTAGTTTAACACTTCTTGTGTGGTTCTTTTGGGATGCCCTCATTGTTTCTTTTGAACTTCTGGTGCCCTGCATCAGCTGAGGCTTCTCTGTTGGTGTCTGTGTGTCTGGGCTTCCCAAGTCTAAATTTGGTGTAACACTGATCAGTCTTGCTGATCCCTTTCTTGATCCCTTTCTCAACTAGAGGAAGCACCTACAGCCCTTTTGGAGCCCTCTGCTCAGCTTCAAGGGGAAAAAGCAGGGTGATGCCTGCTCTCCAATCTCCTTTCCTTCCCACAGAAAAGGGATCTTTTGGTCCTCACCCTCCAAATCACCAAGAAAAGTGCAACATTGTTCTTGCACTCACCTGCCTCCCTCCCTCTTCAGGAATTGCTTCTGGAGGCTTCTCCTTCTGCCTTAATTCCTGTAGAATTATATTCTCAAACTATGGTTCTCATGAAATGCTATGCTTAATAAAATGTGTGGCACATCAATAATTTAGGTACTTGTGACAACATATAAAACTCTGTTAAAATATTACAAACTTTCCTTGTGTTCATGGTAATTAAAAATGGATGTAATGGCATAGTCTGGTAGGTGTTAACTCTTATGCAGATTCTTTGTGTTTCAACCAGGGGCCATCAATTTTAAAATACTCTATAAATGATGGCAAGATTTTTACTATTTTAAATATATCTGATATATTGTCCCATATATTTAAATTATTAATATGCAATGCAGCCAACAGGAGTCTAAATTCTTCTCGGCACAAGCTCTAGGCCATCATTATAAGAGGAGCTTGGTGAGCTATGGAGGAATGGAGATAAACCTCAGCAGGTGAGTAATTCCCTTCCCTGGGCCTGGGTCTCTCCTGCCTGGCTCCCTATGAAGCCATTGACACCTGAGCCAATTGGAATTGTTCCCTGCCTTGCCCTCCAGGTTGCATTTTACACCTGGTTTGCATTCACAGAACCAGTTTGCAGCCTTATCTCTGCTGTGGGAGGCTGGACATCCCAGCAGGGAGGTCAGGCCTGGGGTTTGGGATTCCTGACAGGATGGCTGAGAGCAGAAACCAGAGTGGTTTTGGCTTGGGAAGAGAAAATCAACTGCACGTGCCTGGAATTAGTGAGTAGCTGAATGTAAAGCTGGGAGGAGCTCTGATGGGATGGAAAGATTAGGAAGAGAACTGTAAAATAAATAGGAGAAAGTAGATACATGGGCCAAAACCATAGACTTGTTATGAATCACGTACAACACACTGATGGTGGAAATCTGGAGATGCCCCCAGTTCCTGCTCTATATTAGCAGTTAGCTAAAATTTTGCTTTTCAGAGGAATACTTGTCCCAAGGTCATGAATGAGGGAAGTTCTGCTGATGCAGGCAAGAAATTTGGGGACCTTGGGCAATACAGTATAAAGGCATGGCCCCCATTTCCCAGGGGATGCAGCTTCTTGGGGTATCAGCAGAAGGTAAAAGCTTGACAAAGCCTCAATATTTTTTACACCCCATACACAGGGCCAAAATAGATCAATCCATTTTTTTGTGTTTGCTCCAGACTATGTCCTGTTGCAGTGGTTCTGTCTTTGCTTTGGGACAAAAGAGATGAAATGAATGGGTATACATCATTTCTTCTGCCAGCATCTCTCTGGGAGTCCTGGCCTAGGGAAGATTTAATTTTAAGGAGATAGAGTTGATGTGGTGTCTGTGGTGAGAAGAAAATGCATCATGAAGTCCCAGAATACAAGGAAAATGCTCCATGCTGGAAATTGCAATTTGTTTGTAGAAGTGTAGAGATAGAGTGGCCAAAAAAAAAAGGACCAGTAATTCAATTTAGTTTGGTGTGCTGCTCCTGGAGGTGCTGTTTTGCGAGGCTGTGTCTGAGTGCAGCACTTAGTGTACCTGAGCTGATTAATATTTTCTCATGGGGGGAATTTATTCCTGGCCTGACACAAGTGGGTGATTGGTTTGTGTCTTTGATCCTGAGGTTTGCAGTGCTGTGCCATTAGGAGAACTGCACATCTATGAACATTTGGGGCTGGTGGGATCCTGCTGCTGTCCAGAGGAGCAGAGGAATTCCAATTCCCTTCTCTTTCTCTCTCTATTCCTTCCAATTTCCTACCAAGGGGTGATTTGTGCCCTTTCCCCCTGTCTAACCCAGCTGTGTAAGTGTTCCTGGTTCCTCTGCGGTGTCAATTTCCCTTCTATTCCTTGAATGGGAATAACCTCTAGGTGATGTTTCACAGAAATCAATGTGAAGAGAAAACTGGCATCTTTGGCTCTGTATGAAATGACAAGTGCCTCATTATTGGCCCAAAGAATTTTTATTTTTTGGGAGTTTACTGGTGGTGGAAAATATCAGTGTGCTGTTTTTCTTTTTAAATGTTCTTGGATTATTGTGGCTGTTATGGAAGTGTATTTTACTTTAGGTTTAGTACCATCTTCATTAGACATTAGGATGGATGTCTCTACATGGCAGAGTACATCCTGGAGAATTAATTGTCCTCTTCACAGAGGCAGTATTTTCATGAGTCACAAATAGTGATGAGCATGCTGCTTCTTTACAAGACTTTTTTTTACCTTGAAGAACAATAAGAACTGGTAAAGAATAATAAAAAATTAAGACCAGGAGCATCCTCCTGAAGTGCAGTGCGTGGTGCACATCTTGCTGGGCAGGCAGGCAGCTGGGTGCAGGGCTGAGCAGTTCAGGTTGGCTTCACCTGCCCACCCTCCCCTCTGAGGGGGCGTTTTCATAGTCTCACAGAATATTTTGAGTGGTAAGTGACCCCCAAGGATCATCAATGTCCAACTCCTGGCCCTGCCAAGGACACCCCAACAATCCCACCATTGTCCAAACCCTCCCTGAGCTCTGGCAGCCTTGGGGCCGTGACCAAACCCTGGGGAGCCTGTTCAGTGCCCAACCACCCTCTGGGGAAGAACCTTTCCCTGAGATCCAACCTAAACCTCCCCTCACACAACTTCATGCCCTTCCCTTGGGGCCTGTCACTGGTCACCAGAGAGAAGAGATCAGTGCCTGTCCTTCCAGGTCCCCTAGTGAGGAAGTATTTTACCTGGTATCACCCTCCTTTGTTTGCCTGACCTTTCCTCAAACCTCAGTGGTGGAGCTGTGCTTTCCAGACAGTCAGTTCTGGTGCTTTGCTCACATCAAATCCAAGTTTCTTTTGACACTGGCCCCCAATGTGCATAACTACAATTCAAACATCTTCACCCTCACTTCACCCATGGCAGATGTGGAGGATGATGTGTCTCCCTCCTTCTCTGAGGCTGCAAGTCTCCTGCTGCCGTCTCTGCCCCAGCTGATGTTGTCTCCAAACTTTTTGTTTTGCCCAGTTGTGATCATAGAGGCCCAGGACAAATCCTCACTCCGTGCATACAGGGATGTTCCTCCAGTGTGATGATAGAACTTTCAGTGGTGTTTCTGAGCATGTTTTCCACCTCATGCACCTTAACAATGTCACCTAATCATAATTCTGTGGCTGGTTTAAAGCAATGTCATGTAAAATGATGCCCAAGGCCTTGCTGAGGTCATTGTAAACAACAGCGACCGCCTCCCTCTCCCCGAGTCCTGCTGCCTTGTCAGAGAAAAATATGAGATTGCCTTGATATTTGTTCTTGACAAATCCACATTGGCTGTTCCTCACTGCCTTGTTATCTTTTCAGTGCTTAGAAAATGTTTGTTTGATGATTTGTTGCAATATTTTTTCTGGGAATTGAAGTTAAGCTGACTGGCCTGTAATTCCCTGCTATGTTTGCTCTTCTCTGCTCTTCTGGGACTCGTCACAGTCCCTGAGTTTTCAGAGATAAGTGCTAACAGCCCTCAGATTGCCTCCACCACTTCCAAGTACCTGACAGTGAATCTCAGCAGACCCAGCTGATTTGAAAACATGTAATTTATATAATATCTTCCGAACTATTGCTTCCCCCTTGTAGTCTGAATTCTTCCCTTTTTGCTACAAGCAACAATTGAAATATCTATACAAATGAATCCATCACTTTTATTGGGAAGCATTACCCTCTGCAATGACAGCTGGTAACAGCTCTGCTGAATGATGGAGGAATTCTTCTTCTAGTCATAAATTTATTACTAATTTTACTTAATTTTGTGGGTTTTGGTGTTATTATTTAAGTTTCTTCCAAGCTCTACAATGACATATAACTTGATCTATTTTTATTTTAATTTATAGGTGCTTTTCCCACTAATCTACACAGTTCTCAGCCTTTTGAATAAGTTTCTACAGCCTGTATTCTGTGGTCCACCATCACTAGATGCTTTTCCATAGTTTATTCAGTATACTATTTTTTTGAAGATCCAAAGGCAGGTCAGAGGGTGAGAAGATTTTTATGCTGGAGTTGGTAGAAATTCTCTGCTGTGCCCTGGCAGACTCCAGCAGCTGGTGGCTGGGGTGAGGATCCTGAGTTATCCCACCAGCCACAGGGCCTGCTGAACAGGGCCAGGGTAGCAAATGTGCTGTTATTCTCAAATACCTCAACTTTCCATGTCTTTAAAACAGACCAGAAGAATTTTCACTTTGGAATGATGACACTTTACTTTTATCTTTGTCTTGTTTTACCATCATTTTGTGACACCATGTTAATAGTCAAGAGCAGATTTAACTGATAAGGGTGTACTATGACAACCTGTTAAGCAAACCACACTGATGTTTTCCTCCCCTGCATTAGGGATGGCTGGGATTTGTCTTGCTGAATGAAACATCAGTTTTTTCCTGTGTTGCAAAGTGCTTCCCATCTAGTTTACAATGAAATGGTTTGACAGTTTTCAAGTAGGCAACACTTTGATCTATGTGTCAACTTGCTTTAACTCACTTCATTGGAACAAACAGATGTTTTGTTCTAGAGAAGGAGTGTTTGGTATCTGTTGTCCCTGATATTTTTTAAATAAAAAGTCAAGAGTGTTTTGATTCATACATTCCATCATGGTAGAAATTGTCAGTCACAGTAACGTGTTATAAATTACAATAGATTTGTCATAAAATGAAAAAAAATCCATCAAAGATGAACAACAGATTTGAAACTAAAATTTCTCAATTCTGAAAATAAATTCTTAATGGAAAATTTGGGAAGAGATCATGTCATTTCGTGATTTCTTACTGTCAATTGACAAGAAACAACATTTTTCAAGTAACTTCAATTTCAAAGAAACAGAACCATTTTAACTGAAGGACATTTGGAAACAAAAACCAGCCAAACAAAAGGTTCCTGTCCCCGCTGTGAGATGTACAGGTGACCCTTATATATGTGATAAACATTGGATCATATTGGAAAATACCACTTCCCATGAATCATTTTCAGGAAAAGCCTTTTCCTTATGTATGAGCTTTGCTGGTGCTCTGAGCAACCTGATGTCTCTGTCCATGCCAGGGGGTTGGAATGAGATGAATTTTAAGGTCCCTTCCAACTCAAAACATTGTATGATAAAGGATTATAACCCAGTAATTAAATAGTACCATATCAGTTCATTCCTACAAGACTGACTAAAAAGAAAAGGACCGCGGACTAGTTCTTTACATCATTTGCAGTTCTTGTGCTGCAGAAACCCACTGGACCCAAAATGTCCCTGTCCCAACCTTGCCCCCTGTGCCATGTGATGTGTCTGGACCTCAGCTGAGTGTTTCTTTCCAAAAGATTTACGTTGGAAGATGTTTTTTGAAGATAAGATGTGTTTCTGCAGGTGCAGCACGCAGAACTGGTATTGATTTGACAGTTTAACTTTGCAGGGGAAAAAAGGTAGCATTTTGGAAATTGATGGGATCCAAATGACAGGTTTTGATATTTTTAGTTTGAAAGAACATTTTAATTCAAAATACAGAAAAGGCAGAGGAAGGGGAAATCAGGAGCCAAAACTGAAGAGAAACATAGCAATTGATGAGATTATTTTTCTTCCCTTTGGAAAGATATTTAATAATTTAACAAATGAAAATAATAAAAAGAATAAAGATTTTGCATTTCTACTCAGTACAAAAGAAAAGCTTGAGCCTCTGTGGCCAGTCTTACATAAAGTGCCTACTAAGAGTGAAAGAGCTGCAGCGGGGAAGAAAAGCTTATTTCTGCAGTGCAAAACTTTCCATCCCTTCACTTTTCATCCAGCCTGAATCCAATCATGGAGAGTGTTTACTGTGAAAAGTCATCAAGGCAGAGTCAGAGCTGTGGTGACCTGGTGGCTGTGACTGAGATCTCAGACAGCCACCTTTGTTCTGGAGCCTGACAACCTGCTGTGGTGCTGCTGCTGGCATTGCAACCACAGCAAGAGTCTTCAGCTTTTAAGGCTCAGCACGTAGGGAGGTGCTGTGGGTCTTGCAAGGAAATAGAGATACTGTGATGAGTGTGTGTATGAGCATTTGTCTCTTGGGACACTGCTAAAACCAGCATCAAGCTGCTGGACATACACCCTGTTTAATCATGCAGCATTTGGAAGGTTTGGGTCTAAGCACTAGTGCTGGTAGGTGTCTAAGCCTGCAGGTTGGCTGGCTCTGTAACCAAATAATAATGGATGTAATTATGTGTAATTTCCAGCTTGTACATAGTCAGAAGCTAATTGGAATAACTAAAGAATCCTAATTTCCTTGGTACAATGATGTCCTGTTCAGGGCTGGGCAAATAGCCCAGAATTTTCCATTCATATTCCAGGTCAGCACCTTAAAACGATTCCTCTCCTGCTCTCTGCTCTCGCCTTTGGTGGACAGACCCTGCCTATTAATATTGATGATCTTGGTGCCACAAGGTTTCTCAGACTGGGGCTGCTTTGTGCTCAGCAGGGCAAGGGGAGCACATGGCAGCACCTCTCCTTTGTAGCAGACAGGACACACTGGAGAGATGCCACCGTCAGCCACGAGGGGTATCTCCTGTTGGTGTGATCCTTCAGCCCAGGCTCTCCTGCAATTTGCCCACAAGAAAATGCACTGCTGCTTTAGGGTGGGGCTGGGGGCTCGGGAATAGAGGGGTGGTGTCAGCCCCTGGGGGCAAATTCCTGGGAACAGAGAGGAGAGGGGCTCGTCTGGATCCTGTGTGGCAGCACCGCTGGGATTTGCAGCTGTGTGCTCTTTATAGTACAGCAAGAGGAGCATCTCTTCCTGATAGGGAAGATGAGAAGCCCTGTGGCAGCACCGAGGATGTGGAGTCAGAGTCTGCAGTAGAGAATGCAGGGAAGAACTGCAATTTTCTGGGCATGTTTGATACGTAGCTGGGGGATATTGAAGAGCTGGGAGGCAGATTTGCACTTTATACCCTTCACTACTGCCCTGCCCATGTGTGTGATGAAGTTAAATCCTCTTGGTCTTGAGAAAATTCCTGCAGGATCTTTGGTGACTGCTTATCTTTAGGAGAACATCCTGTATCTAAAGGGGGGGAGGGATTGACTGTAAATCTCCGAAGATATTTAAGATCCCTAACTCTTACCTTTGAAAATCTGCTGTAAAGCCCTGAAATACGAAACAAAGACGTACGTACAGAGCCTGGCACTCAGGAGGCCTCACCTCCAGCTCAAAAGCATTGCTCACATCTGCCACATCCATCCCAAAAAACTTGCTGTGTTGAGACATAAAAGTCTGGAAAGGGGAAGGCCTTGCTGGGGTTGCCCCTGCTGGGAGGTGGAGGGCACAGGGGGCTGGAGGAGGGCACAGGGTGATGTGTGCTGAGACTCCCAGGGCAGGTCCCATCCCGATGCCTTTGGCTTGATGAAAGGAGCTTGACTGACTTACAGTGGTGAGAGAGGAATGGATACCCACAAAGAATAAAACATCTCTCTCTCGCCTCTTTTAACCTCATTTTGAGTTATAGTTTCACTGCTGTCACTATTTTTTCAATTATTTCTAAACTTGTAAGTGTAAAAAAGGAGAATGAAATCCATTAAAAGGTTTTTAATCTGTGGACATTTAAAATATTGCCTCACCTTGATGTTGTTTGAATTCTCAGTGATGAAGATGAATTCTAAGTTTGCTCCAGTAGCTTTGCTAGCCAACTAGATCTTCCTGGCTCATATCACATGGAAGCTTAAAAAAAGTAATCCAGATTTTGCTTTTAATCTGTCTCACTTTAAACAATTTATCCTCTTTGAGATACCTAATTCTTCCAGCCTCTTTTAGAAAACCTCATGATATATGTGTGTGTGTTACATCTCTGATCATAAACAGCGTATCTGATCCCCATGGAATGATCCACTGGGGAATGAGGGTAATTAGTCTCTAACAAATACAAATTTGGAAACATGTCTGTAAATTTAAGCTTAGGGATCAGCATTGGGGAGCAGGTTTCAGCAACGGGAAGAGAGTGAGAAAGAAGAACTCAAGATACCAGGCTAATATTGCAATTAAATTAGTCAACTTGAGGAAATTAAATCAAGGGAAATTGGAATGTGTCATATTTTTCGATCTGGATTTCTGGCTGTTATGAGATTTTGAAGAGAGCCAGTGAAGAAAATAGAAACTAATAACTTTAAGTTTTTTTCCTGGTGACTCAGAGGAAAGGTAGATGAAACCCTTTCTGATTTTGTGATAATTAATGTGACTCCCATGGCAAAGTGAAATGCAGAGATCAGTTACAAGTCAGCTAAACTCTCATGGCAGATATTTGGACAATTTCTCATTGTTTCAGTCTCTTTTTTCTTTCCTTAAGCTGTTACTCTGATATGGGCCCGTCCTATCTGTAGGGTCAATCTTTGCTGAAGACATCTCATTGCGAACTTTTGATGGGCAGGTAGTGATTTTTTGCTGGTTTTTTCTCTTGGAGGCAGGTTGGGACTGGCATTGGCTATTGTGCAGGTCTGGGAGCTGCACAATTAGAGGCACCTGCACCTTTTGCTGTGTGCTATGAGAGCATTGCCCTCTGGCAGGGCAGCAGGACCCCAAATCACTGGATTTGGTGTTTCTGGGGGAATGTTGTTCATGAAGGGGAGAGCATGTCCAGTGCTCCCTGCCACCTGCCCACACTCACACCACCTCTAGGACTCCTTGAATGCTTCCAGGAGCCAGTCCAACCCATTAAAGCAGTGCAAAAAACTAGTTTTGGCCAGGAGAGATGAGCTGGATCAGCTGGTGGAGGGTTGAGGGCTGCAAGAGCACCCTGAGACAGAGGATGGGGCAGAGCAGAGATGCAAATCCTTCCTGGAAGTTGTGAACTGTTTGACTGGGAACACTGGGACTGCAGCACGGACTGCAGCTTTTATTTCTGATTTTGAAGAGTTCAAGGCCAGGTTGGACAGGGCCTTGAGCAACATGGTCTAGTGGAAGTGTCCTGGCCCATGGCAGGCAGATTGGAATGGGATGAGCTTTAAGGTCCCTTCCAACCCAAACCATTCTAGGATTCTATGATTTACAGGAGAACAGCTTCCTAAATCTCCTACCTTTGTACATGTTCAAAAGATAGCTTCATTTTTCATGCTTCAAGGAAAGAACTTCCCTAACTTTCAGGGGTTCTAGATCAGCTTCCTTTATTTGTGTTTCAACATTATTAATTTGGTTGTCCTTCAAGGTCTGCAAGTAGTTAAGCACATGGTTAATTTAAAGTGCACAATTTTTTTATGAATAGATACCTAAATGCATTCATAAAGAATGACACTTCTGAGCTGTGAAAGGGCAGATTTAGCTAAAAGAGAGAAGTGTAAGATGCTGTGAGTGCATTTATAGCAGTGCCCAGTAAGAGATAAATAGGGCACGTGCTCAGAGATGATTGGAAAACAGACCCAGGAAACTTTCTTAAAGATTTCTGCTCTCAGTTTCTAACTGGACTGAAATTTATGCCAGTTGGTAAATAATTCGGGTACTGTTTTGGTACCCTCTGGCAAGCCAGGAGGATCAGAACTACCATAACCCAGAGCACCTGAGCTCTGGAATGCTGGTGAGCACTGTCATTCCTCCCCCTGGTGCTGTGCTGGCCCCACGTCCCCAGCAGATTGAAATTCAGCAGTGAGAGTGAGGGAGGCCAAAGGCCTTTGCACACAGACAGATGAGTTACTGCTTCATTTTTCATGATTACTCAGGTAGACAGCACTGTGCTGACAGTTAATATAGAAAATGGGACATGTCCTCCTCCATGGAGATTGAGGGAAGGTGAATTCATGGCGAGAGGAACAAACTCTGGAAAGCAGCAGACCTTCCTGTGGCTGTGCTCTGTGGTGGGAACAAAGGCACAAGAGGGAATTTGCAGTTAGTGTAACCCAGGGAGGTGCATGTTACCTTCCCCCTTCTGAAAAGTCCTGCCACCACCCCCTTCCTGAGCCTGGTTTCTCCTTGCTCAGGGTGCTGTGTGAGAGGAAAGCAGGGGTGTAGATCTGACCATCATGTTCCCAAGGTCCCATGAGGAGCATGGTGAAGAATTAGAACCATAGAATGATAGGATGGCTTGGGTTGGAAGGGAATTTAAAGACCATCCAGTTCCAACCCTGTGTCATGGGCAGGGACACCTTTTCACTATCCCATCTGGCTCAGAGCCCCATCCAACCCGACCTTGAAGACTTCCAGGGCTGGGGCAGCCACAGCTTTCTGGGCAACCTGTGCCAGAGCCTCCTCACCCTCACAGGGAAGAATTTCTTCCTAATATCTCATCTAGCCCTGCTCTCTGTCAGTGTGAAGCCATCTCTCCTTGTCCTGTCACTCCAGAGCCTTGTAAACAGTCCTTTTCCGTCTTTCCTGTTGGCTCCTTTCAGGTACTGGAAGGCCACAATTAGGTCACCCTGAAGCTTCCAGGCTGAATAGTCCCAATTCTCTCAGCCTTTACCCACACAAGAAGTGCTCCATCCCTCTGATCATCTTGGTGGCCTCCTCTGGACTTGCTGTTAAAGTCAGAGAGTTTTCAGGGCCCTGAATGACCTTCCTGACAGAGTGGGTAGATGAGAAGAAGGAAATTGAAGGCGAAGGTTTAGTGTCTCCCTCTCCCAGGGATCCTAAAAGCTCCTTCCAAGGGCTACAGGAGAAATGCACTGGAGTCTTTCAACCATGCAATTCCTTTAAAAGATGGGGAGAGCAATGAGGGCACTGAGTGATCTGGTGGTCAGTGAAACAGGTTGTCTTTCCCTAAGTGCCTTTTTTTTTTCTTAAAAATCTGTTAATGCTATGAGTAAAAAGGCTTTCAGGACTGCATGCCCACAAAAGGAGTCCTGCTTTCCTTTAGATGAAGCATGTGCTGATGTTCAGTGTGTATGACTGATTTTTGTTCACTTGTTACCATCCTGTGAGTGCAAGGCAAGTCATTGAGTACATTTTCCAGCACTTTGGAACCTTTCTTTTGGAAAATAGAGGCCAGAAAAAGCTGGAATTATTATTTTTCAAAACTGAAAACTCAACCTCTTGGACTTTTTTGTAGAAAAGGCTGATATTCCAAGAATTGTGCAAAATCTTTCCAAAACGGGCCATTATTTCTGCTTGCAGAATAAGAAAATAAATGTCTGTGGGCTCTCTGTGGAGCAAAGGAAGAGGCTTGCTTTGTATCCATGCTACCCTAACAATTCTATGTTAATATATGTCTTCAGAGTCCTTCTTTTTTTCTTTTTCCCCATTCTGCTTGCCCTTTATTGCACCTCAGGCATTTATCTCAGGGTCCTGACAGGCTCTGAGAGGTACCTATGGTTATTTTAAACAAATAAATCATCTCTTGGCTGTAGGATCACCCCAGGGTGAGGAGCAAGCAAGGCACTATTTCCAAGTGTTCCGGGTCCCTGGGTGGAGTGTGGCAGGTGGATGATGGATTCCTGCAGCCCTGGGGAACAGCACTGTCCCCATGCTACTGGCCAGGGCAAATGACCTGTCAAACCTGCTCCAGTCACCTGCAGGTAATGCAAACCACAGAGATGTGCAAAGGGAAGGCTGGGATGGTGCAGCTGGGAAGGAAAAATTTGGCTTTGGACACATTTTATTTGGGTTCTTTCTCTGTGTAACATGTGGGAGGTTTTTGCTATAATTTCTGATGTTCCCCAGGTTAATCTTGTTAATCTGGATCTTGTTTCTTTGCTTCTTGGTCTCTGATACATGTAGAGTTCAATTTAAATTTGGGAGCTCAGCAGGAATGATGCAGCATATGCCCCATCTCCTCACTTAAAATCTAATTTCTTTCTGAATGTTTGCAAGTAAAAATAGAAAAATAAATAGATGTTGAAGCAAATCCTAGATACAATCTCTAATTAGATTAGGACCCAGAGTTATGGAATAATAAATTATCTAACTACCACAGTACAGCTTCTCAATGCTTTTAAGACTGATTTTTGCCTAAGGCCTTGGAGAAGTGACTTCAACAAAACTTAAAGAGATTAAGCCTGATTATTAAGTGAAGATACATTTTTTTTGATGCCCCTTCCAGACACAAGAGGAACTCTTAATGGCCCTTTAAAAAAAATGAGACCCTGTGAAACTTTGGCAGCTTGAGTGGAGTGTGGCTCAGTTCGTTTACTGGTGCCCAAAGCTGAATTTAATAAGTCAAATGCTGACCTGGAGAAGTGACAGTGAGATGATTTTTTACTTTCAGTCTTTCTAAATTAAAACACATGCCCTGGTGTTTCAAGTCCAAAGACTCTATTAATTTCTGTCGTTGTGTTACGTTTGCAGCTCAGAAATGATTCTCAGCATCATCCATCTCCAACCTGCTGATTTTATCAAGCTGAGCCACGCAGGGTCCATCGCTCACAAAGAAACCCTATTTCCACATTTGCCGTGTTAATCAGCAGCTCTTTTATCTCCAACTGGTTGATCACCCAGAGCTCCCTGTGTTATTGCACCCCCAGGAACACAGGGGCAGCTGCAGCCCTTTCCCCAGGCACAGGAAACAGAAGTGCCAGAGAAGAGGTCCAGGTTTGAAAATGGGGAGTTCAAGCCCACAAAAAATCACTCTGTGCATCACTTGCCCTGCTTGGTTGTGCTTCTGGCCATCCAGGCATCCACTGTGCTTGGGTGGGTTGGATGCTGCACATGAGAAAGGTAAGTGCCTGCCTAGATTTTAGGCTGAGTCTTGACCTAAACTCTAACAACCCCTGAGATGCTGGGTTTTTAATTTATTTCTTTTTTTGGCTTTGGGCAATAAAAGTACATGCCTGTCTTCTAGAACTGTTAGTAAGGAGTAATTAGACAGAGCTGGGGGCTGTTATTTCTCACTTGCAGTGTAGTTAACAATCCATATACTTTTCATTCTTTGCTCCACAGCACACTGCAAGTAGTATATGGAAAAGAGTCACTATCTGCCACACAGGAGCATTTGGAAACCATTCTTATTAAATTAATCCAAATGGCTTGACAGTTCTACTGTGTAGGGCACTGGCCTCTTACCTCTGGACATTGAGAACACTCTGTCTCATAAAAGCACACATTGCTTGCCATCCTTCTTCACTCTTGGTTTTGCACTGTCCAAGGAAATCCCGGCTTGGAAGAGCCAAGGGAGTCAGTATGTGCCGAAGTGTGTGGAGAATGAGTTCCACAGAGGAATTTTTAGCAAAGCTCCAGCTGATGTGTCTGCAAGGGACTGACTTCCAGGGTCCTGCCCCGAGCACTGGGCTGTGTGTGGTGCCTGACAACTCAACACAGCTCATCAGTTACTCATTTGCCATCGGTGATTAAAAGAGGTGAGCAATGAGCCAAGCTTGGAATAGCTTCTTCATGGAAAATCAGGCTTTAGACGGGGCTTTAAATAGGCAGCAGGTTACTGGGGCCTGCAGGTGGCCGTAAAGGCTTGAGGGGCTGTTTCAGTGTTCTAGTCTCTCAGTAATTGTGTGTCACCTAATGGATCTGGCTCCCCTGGTGTTACACTCTGGGAAACCCTTGGTGGTAGAGCAGCGTTTTGTCCCCTTCATGCCATGGTCACCACTGCTGGTCCTGTCCACATGCTCTACTCCATCCCTTCCCAAGGAGTGGCACAGCTGTGCCCTCACCCCATACTCATTTATTCCCCCTGTTCAGGCTGCATGTCACAAACATTTGATTTGGAATAAGGGTTCGTGTTGAGGGCAAGGAGAGAGGGCAGAGGGGAGCAGCAATGGAGGGCAGGAATGCTGGTGGAGAAGAGAGATGGAGGCTGGGGGTGCACAAGGAGCTGGGTGGGGGACACTGCCGGGACAGTTGACCCCAGCTGACCCAAGGGATATCCCAGACCATATGGAATCATGCTTGGAACATAGACCTTGAGGAAGAAGAGGGAAGGAGGAATGTTTGGAGTGCTGGTGTTTTTCTTCCCAAGTCACTGTCACACACGACGGGCCCTGCTCTCCTGGGAATGGCTGAACACCTGCCTGGCCATGGGAAGTGGGGAATGAGTTCCTTGTTTCACTTTGCTTGTGTGCACAGCTTTTGTTTTCCCTATTAAACTGGCTGTATCTCAACCCATGTGTTTGTTCACTTTTACCCTTCCAATTCTCTCCCCATCCCACTGGTGGAGGAATGAGTGAGCTGCTGCTGGGGCTGAGCTGTGGTTGGGGTTAAGCCGTGACTTACAGTGTCCTAAATGCATGAAATAGAGAATAATAAATGAACTTCACTGTGCAAATAATTCCCAAAGGCATTGGCACAGGCTGCAACAGGCAAAGCCAACACAGAAGAACAGGGTCCAGCTTTTTCATGGATAAATCCAACATGGAAGAACAGGGCAGTGCTTTCTCACTTGCTCTGTGGAGCAGCCTCTGCAGGGAGCTGCCACCAGGATCTCCTGCCCCTCTTCTGCTGCTGCATTGAGAGGGAGGATGGATTGCTCTTTACATGAGTATTAAATATTTTATTTTGTGACCTTCCTCTAATCAGATGCTTTATCTTGACCATATATTAAAAGCAAAGCAATAAAAAAAGGATTTTAATAAACTTAACTTCCTTAAGTTGTGTAATTGTCACTTTCCCAGGACATTAGGGAAGCTGTAAGAGGGGGAAAAATATGTACAGAACAGTTTTTGGTGCATCGATAATTTATTATCTAATAATCTCTTTTCTTCCAAGCTATTCCCAGGTTTCTCATTACTTGTATGCAGCATAAAGCCCTGTTGCCAGCAGCAGGTTGCTGTGCTACTACAGAGCCAGATCTGCTCCATGTTGATGTCAAACACACTCATGGCAGTAGAAGGAACTGTGCTGTGTCCAGGCACAGCCAAGACCTGAGGCTGTTAACATTGTTCAATGAGTTGATTTCTCTCCTAATGTTTGAGAAATGCTGGTTTCAACAAAGTGGTGGCCAACTGTCCTGCCCAGACAAGCAGGTGTTTCTCAGAGGTGTAAACCTGCACCAGGTTCAGCACCACATCAAAGAAAGGCATCCTTGTGGAATCATAGAGCCCCAGACTGGTGTGGGTTGGAAGGGATCTTAAAGCTCATCTTGTTCCACCACCTGCCATGGGCAGGGACACCTTCCACTATCCCAGGTGGCTCCAAGCTCTGTTCAACCTGGCCTTGAACAGCTCCAGGGTTGGGGCAGCCACAGCTTCTCTGGGCAAATTCTGTCAGGGCCTCATCACCCTCACAGTAAAGAAGTTCTTCTTAATATCCAGTTAAACCACTCTCAGGATCACAGGAGATGTTTAATCATTCCTACTTCTGTGTTAGGATACTTTTGTGTCCATAGGTGGTGGGATCTGGACGTGGTGTGCTGGGATGTGCCCAAGCACAGCTTCCCTCTTGAGGCTGTTCCTCATAGGATACATTTGGGGGGTGATTTGCAGCCTTGGAAGAATGAGAGGGAGACCTTCATGAACAGATCAGTTTGATTTGCACCTCTGCATACAGTGCTTGTAAAAGCCTGCAGGGTCCTGGGAAAGGCAAAGCACAGCAGCAATCCTCTGGGCTGGATCTGTGTCCCAGGGCTGTGTCTGTAATGAGAGGTGGCACTGCTTGAACCTCTTTTAGCATAATTCAGGCAGTATTGCACACTGGTTGTCCTGCTCAAAGGGGTGTGTAAGTCTGGTGTGTGGCTTTTAATTTGTTCTCCTTTCCTCAGCACTCTAAGCTGGACACAACTAGGGTGGAATAACACGTCAGAGCAGCTCCAGGTGCAGCTTACTCTCTGTTCCTGTTAGGGGGCAGAACCACCCTTGGCTGTGGTGGGCACACATATCCTCAGGCACGTGCTGAATAAAGGTGGTTTCCAGGAAGTTGAGACTTAGGTGTGAATCAAACCCTCTATATCTCCTGTACCTCCCAGGGAACCATCCCAGATGAGACTTCTAATTTGACTCGTCTGAACAATACTCATAGTTTGTCTTCACTGTCTTGGACCTTGAGAGCACCAAGTACCTCCTTGGGAAGATCAAAGCCCTGCCAGCACAGGCTGTGCATCTGCTGCAGAAAGCTGGTGTTTAGATCAAACCAGATCTGAGGCACTGCAGGACCTTGGAGGAGACAAAGCAGAGGTTTTCCTAATCCCTAGTTGGCATCTGGAACTACCTGGAAAAGTTTGGAATAAAAGTGACCTGCCTTGGTCTTCGCAGGAATGTGGATCTACCAAGTTGTCTGTGGCTCTATCCAAATGTTTGTAGTTCAGGAGTGCCAGACCAGGAGTACACTGGGAATCAGAGTTACAACTAGAGACAGAACTTCTCCTCTGGCCAGCTCCCCATATTTAACAGTGGAGAATTCTGTCCTTTTGCAGTTTACCTTTATATGACAATTTATGTGGGAGCTTTAGCTGCCACAGGAGATCTTCTCCCGGAGATAAATTCATACAGCAAACCATCTCTGGATGAGGAGGTTATCAAAGAAGAGTGAGCATGGGTCTGATATCTGATGCCTGATGCAATTTGCAATTACAGACCGTGTTTGGGAGCACACATGAGAGTGTTCCCATTGTTACACTTTGGGCTGGGCAGATTGATGGATGTGATGTGACTGAAATGGTGTAGAGAGTGATTACAATAAGGAAGTAGGAAATTAAATGAAAATGCTACTGGTTAGGAACCAAATGTAAATTTGGTTCTCTTCTTCAGAACTATGTGTGTGTTGATTTACATCTGCATTGCCCAGGAAGGGCACAATGCACAGGAAACAGAAGAATACATGTGTTGAAGGCAGATAAATGTGATGTGGCTGTGACTTATCAAGCAGAACCTCAGCTTTGGCTGCTGGGCAGGCAACTATTACCTTCAAAGAGCAGAGCCAGATAATCTTGCTTATCAAGGAATAAAATAGGACAGACATAAAAAATAGCCCAAACATTGGCTGGTGGTCATGAATGAGGAGATCTGGGCTCTCATTCTGCCTCTCTATGTGTTTACTGAGTGTCTGCACTCCCTGGGATGGGGTCAGTCAGTCACTGGTGCTGGTGACAGTCTGAGAGTGCAAACTGCTGGGGTCTGGAGGCATTTTTAAGATATTGTTATGACTTTAAATGCAGGGAAAGCCCTGCAAATGCAGAAAAAGGAAATCAGTGTGCAATGGCCAAGAGAAGGATTTTAACAAAGATTGGCTTTGTTGTCTCAAGGCACAACTGGTAGGCACAACACGGTGGGAGAAGGGAGTCATCAGAACCTGATTTCTGGCTATTAGCAGTGAAGTTCAAATCCACACTGAACCTCAGCTGCAGAGAAAGGGCTTGGACCTTACTGCTGCCTAGTCTGGCCATGGAAATTGCTGCCTCTGTCCCTGCCCTGCTCTTCTCTTGATTCTTGTGATTTTAAATTATGATTAATCTTACTATTCATGAAAGTCTGTCATGTCTCTCCCCACCCACAGAAGGGATTCTGATAAAAGAAGTCAATAAGGCTAATGTTGTTTTCAGTCACTAAATCTGACTTAAAGCTGGCCTAGGAAAAAGGGAATTCATCTCTGAATACATTAGGAGATGACTGACAGGAAAATATTGCAAATGATGTAGTTGGTGTATATTTTCAGTCACCTGTAAAGCTGGGTGAACATTGGAAAAGTGTTTTTGCAAATGTATCACAGTAATTGGCAGAAAAGAAAGAAATTAATATTATGCAACCATTTGCCCACAAATTGCTCCATTATGTACCTACAGCAGCAAGGGCTTCCTAAAACAGGAGTGGATCCAACATCAAAATCTCAATCTCAGGCTCCATAGGAGCTCCATGAGGCAGTAGGGGCAGGTGGGCTGGAAGAGTCTGCCTATAGTTCCCTCTGCTATTTAGAAGTTACATGTGAGTGTGTCCCCAAGGGCACACATCCCTTTTGGGTTGTGGGACTGCACAGCACTGGTTCAGATCTGCACAAGCCAGAGACCAGCCAATGTCATGTGAGCTGGGTCTCCTTGATCATCCCATTGGGGAGGACGTGGCTTTCCAAGGGGGTATCAGTTGCCTACTGACATGAAATGACTGCAGATGACATCACTGAAGTGATGCCACCTGTGTGTACAGTGAGTCCTGTGCCCCAGGGATTGGCACCAACTGCTCCTTGGCAGCCACCTCACTGTGACCAACAGCAATGGCTCTGTGACTACATGGGGGAAACTTGTACCTGAATGCTGTCAGCAAGACTGGAACAGGGAAAGAAGTTTGGAAAAATCAGTGAGAATGACAGCCGGGAAAGATAAGTGATAATATTGGCATATGGGAGAGCAATGGAGTAGGATAGAGGAGGAATAATCAATGAGGGAGTTCATAATGGAGGTGGTTGGTCTCCTGAGGATGTCCAGTGCATGCCCAGCCTCTGTGCTGCATCAGCTCCTTGCCAGATGGACCTTTACTGAGTTTAACATAGGAAAAAAAATTTTAAAAAATTTCAATGATTAGTGGTTTAGTAGGATTCAGAACAGACTTCGAGTCTTTAGGTCAGATTTCCTTTGGCTCCAGACAGGATCTGATGTGCTGACTCAGTTTTTTGAATGAATGATGCTTCTCCTTCCCTTTAACCCTCCTGCATCTCCTTTGGTTATCAAAAGCCTCAAGGAGCCCTAAAGGAGCTGAGGAAAATGGGATAGACTTTGTGTCTGTCCTATGGAGCAGGACACACACAAACTCTGATTCCTGCTGTCTGGGTCCCTGCCACACACACGTTTATTGTGGCTGTTGATTTCTCCTCTGAGCTGTTGCCCTGGATCTGAAATGAAAGCTGTGTAATTGGATGCACTACCATAGTGGCCAATGACAAACAGCATTTTTCTGAAAGCATTTTTCCCTGTTGCTGCAAGATTACATCTGATGTTATAAACCAGCATCTCTCCCAGTTGGTACCACCACTAATTTACCCTTCTAGAAAAGCTTCTTGTTATTGCAGCATGTTCACTGCAGCCATCGAGGTGAAATTATTTCTTTCAAGCTAGAAAAAAAGGAAGACACAAATTTTGTCTTGTGTTGTCCAATATTTGAAAACCCTTGGAGAAAAATGAAAGATAGAATCAGCTCAAGAGGGGGAGAAAACTCCTTAGCATTTTTAAGAGAGAAACATGGGGAACAGGGTGCTGGTGAGGAGCTGAGGGGTGCAGACAGCCCAGGGGATGCTGACTTTATTCAGAAAGGGTTTATGTCAGGAAACCTTGATTTATATAGTGCAAAGTGGAATTTGTGTAGGAAATTCCAGGTTGAGATTTCAGAGGAAAGAAACCAAAGTTCATTAAAAAAATCAGCAATTTTGTGACTATACATTGCGATATTTTATGGGAGGAGGGATTTAAATACATTTGATTGCCCTTAATGTCACACTGTGGTACCTTTGCAGGAAGTTGAAGTCTCCATCACTTTTTTTACGAGGGCAGGGGTGGATACACAAGGGCATGGGAAGTTTGTGCCAGGACCAGACATGATCTCTGAGCCTCCTGGTTCACATCTCTGAGGTTCTGTCATGGCACACTTCCTTTTCTCATGATCAGGGAGAAGCCAGGGGAAAAGGAAATGAAAAAGCTGTTAACAGCTGCCATTTCTCATGAAAAACTTGCGTGGTATTGTCTGTTCTTGTAACATTTTTTTTAGAAAGTCCACCAGGGTTGATTCCAAAACTGTAGAATAAGAGGATCCCCAACATCTCTAGGTCAGTTGTTCCAAAGGTTAATAATTTTTATTAAATCAACCCTTTCCTTCTTACAGAGTGTTTTGGGGTGGGGAATGAAGGCACAGCTCTGTTTTCCTTGGTGCTCTTTGCTTTGCTGGCTGCTAAATCCAGAATTTCTTCCCAGGTCTCTGCATAGTGACATAGTGTGGATGCTATATTTGACATTGCTCCCAAACGTCCAGACAGACAGGTGCTGACCTTCACACCTGGCTAAATAAATCTGCTCTGCATCTCTGCTCCATCAGGAGGCCACGTGCAGGAGCCACATGGTTGGGCTGGCAGGAGCCTGCCCTCCTGGGGGAGTGTTTTGCAAGCCAAAAAAAAAAGTTTAAAACCATCAGGATGCCTCTCTGTCTGAGGAAGAAAATCTATCAGAGATTATGCTGAGCCTTGTTCCCAATCAGCTCGAGGCGACGGGAGAATTGTATGCTCCTGTGATTTAATCAAGACAGACACAGCGTGGTCCAGCCGCCCCTCGGGGGCTGGGATGCTGCTCCATGTGCGGGATACGGCAGCGGGAGCAGGGCCAGTGCATCCCCCGAGGGCAGCAAAGCGGGGCCTGGGTAGATAAACTGCCTGCAAATGGTTACACTCCGTACCCTGCTCAGCCTCTCCATCGCCAGAATGGCTGGCTAATAACAGACAGATCCTCAAATCGCTATTGAAGGTGGTGTGAGAGCTGCTGCACTCTGCTAACTTTCAATAATCGCTGAAGCAATGGCAATAGAGTTTGTGCACTGCGGTGGAAGAGATCTATTAAGAGTCCCTTCCAAGCCTCTGCTGCTGGGGAGAACAGTTAATTGAAACTATACTGCTTGTTTTAATTGTGTCTGTCCGTAAGCTTTTGCTGGAATTGCTCTGTCAATGCTGCTTCCCCCTCTGCCAGCTCTGCTCCTCAGCTGGGTGGTGCTACAGCATCGGTGCTTTTTACAACAAAAAAGGTTCAGATTTATTTTGTGCAGTGCAGTAGGACTTCAGAGCTCCACAAAAATCAGTCCCTCAGCCTCTTTCCTGCAGAGAGACAGGAATCCATCCCTGGAAGTGTTCAAGGCCAGGTGGATGGGGCTTTGAACCACCTGGTGTAGTGGAAGATCTCTCTACCCATGCAGGGTGTTGGAACAAGATGATCTTTAGGTTCCTTCCAACTAGAAACATTCTGTGATTCCATGTCTGGCACTTGTGGCCTGGGGCTTTGTCTCCAGCCTGGAGAGCATTGCATACTCCCTCTGAGCCAGCTTGCTTCTTGCCCTGAAGGAGAACAGCATCTTGGCACTGGTTTTGGTGCTCAGTAATCCAGACTCAGGGCCTTGCTGATGTCATTCTTCTCTGCAGAGGCAGCCTCTCTGAAAGCTGGAGCACTGAGACGCACAAGCTCAGACCCAGTTTTGAGATCAGACACAGGGTGTCTTGTGTGGCAAGTTTGGAGTCTGTTCATGGCAATGGTGTGTGCATGGAACGGGAGAACTGCCACGATGGAGAAGAGCAGTGGTGTGGTGACAGCTCCCACTAACTGCTGGGAGTGTTGTCCCTGCTGACACTGGCCAGCTGGAGCAGAAGAGACCAAGGAAAATGGGATACTAGTGATTAAAGTGATCTCAGCAGGCCAGGATGATAAGGAGTGGTGTTAGAAGAGATACTCAAGCCAGAAGCTGGATTAGTGTGTGGCAAACCCGGGGGCAGCTGCAGCAATGCTGGATCTGGGGAAGGGATAATCCTGCATGGGAACAGGCTGGTGGGAGGGAGCCAGGGCTCATCACCACAGGCTTTAGCTCAGTGTTGTGCCAGAGCTGTGCTCTTTGCCAGGCTGCTGTAAAATAAAAGGAAGCCCAAGAGCAGTTTCTGTTGAGAAATCCAGTTTGTGTCGGGGAGGTCAGAAACCAGGCTGTGCTGTGGGTTTCCTTGGTGGGGCTTGATGTTCTAGGGCTGGTCTGTGCAGGGGAGATGAATGCTCAAATTTAAGAACTGCAGAGGCAAAGTTAACACATGAAGTTTATCCACGTCCTGTGTTAGTCTAAATCTCCCTGTTTGGCCATTCCCTCCTTCAGCTAAACAGTCATTTTGCCTTCTGGGAGGCTCTGACTGATGGTGTGCTGAGCAGAGGTGGCTCTGCAAGTCACATCACCTCTGCCTCTCTCCTCCTCCTGACACAAGCTGAAGGTGATGGTATGATGGGGGCTCTGAGAGAGAAAATTCACCAAAATTGCAGGGTGTAAGTTGTTATTGCAATGCTGGGAGGGAGATGGGTGAAGTCAAGGGAGGTACCGCCCTGGTGGGGTCAGGCCATCATCTCCCCTGGGGAAACCACTCTGGAGGTCTTGGCTTTGCTCCCCTTTTTTGAACCCATCCTTCCCCTCAAAGGAAGGAAATGAGCACCCAGCACACCCAGTCCAGGCCAGCCCCAGCCCGTGCTCGTGCTGCACTGGCATGTGAAGGAGACTCAGTGTAAATCAAATTGAGTGTAAATTATCCTCATTTCAAAACCACTTTGCAGTGCCAAGAAAGTATAAACTGGCTTTAAGGCTACATGGGAACCAAGCTTGTTACTTTAAAAATCTGATCACCTTGAGCTTGGGACCCCTGGGAGGTTTCAAAAGTCTCTAGCAGAGTCTTGCTTTGTTTTCATGGATTAAAAATGTAAATATATTTAGGCTTTGAATGCAGAATGGGGAGAAAAGAAAAGATGAAAAAATACTACACATTTCTGATTTTTAGATTTATGTTCTTCCTCATGAAAGTATGAATGACATTTATTTGGCTGGCTGCATAATCCATGTTAACAAGACAATTAGTATGTGCTGAAAGTTATTATTTTCCTCGGCACGTCAAAGTCAGGACTGCTGCTGGATTTGGAATGGAACCTTAATTCATTTCTTCTTTGCGGTAAAAGATAATATTGAATTTTTCTCCTAAGATCTTGGCAGCATGTAATTAATATTTTTTTTCCTGCCTTAAATAAAATGGAGCAAAGCACAACAACCTAACCGAGGAAAAATTTAGTCAAAAATGAACATTTCCTCTTTGATCATGTATTAAGTGAATCCCATGATCCTGGGAGGCAGCATGGACACCATGGATGGCTGCAGCTCTCTCCTCATTCACAGAGCAGGTACAGGAGCAGCAGAGGCTCTGTGGTTTCTGCAGGCACTGTGATGTGTCCCTGAGTGGGAACTTTGCTGGAGTTTCTCACCTCTGTTGGCACTGACTCAAAAGCATTTGGGTGGCAGAATCTGGAATTTGACAACCCCCCCGATGCTGCTGCATTAACTTACTGTGTGTGACTTAAATTGGAGCATAAATCCTGTGGCCACTTCTCATTTCTGTTCAGGTGCAGCAGCATATGCCAGGGCCCCCTGCCAGGTGCTGCAGGTTTCTTCTGCAGCAAGACTCCAGGTAGTTTATCAAGGCTGATTTCTGTGAGTGATAGGGGGCTTATAAAAAAACATTTTATAGCAGTTTATAGCACTTTTCTTCTAACTTTTCCTGCCCTTCTCCCCCCCTCCACACGCTGTGGCTGTGTGAGCTGCACACTGCTGAGCAGGGATGTTGCTTCTCTGGCCCCAGCAGCTCATGCTTGGCTTCAGAAAGTTTTGCAGCTACAGTCAAATTTGAGGCTTTCCATCAGAAAGACGTGAAATATTGAATTTCAGAGGTCCTCTGGTATCTGCTTTCAGCCAGCCTTGGAGGAGAACAGCCCCTCTCTGCCATGGCTGGGAGAGTTGGGGCTCAAGGCTGGGAGAGAGGGCAGAGCTCAATGTCTGGGGTGCAGAATGGGGCTGGGAGTGATTATTTGAGAGGTGCTGGGAGCAGAAAGATGTGGGGTTGATGAGGAGCATATGGATGACTCCATTTTTCAAATTCATATTCCTTTTTAGTATAGAACGTTGGTTTCCAGGTGGAAAGGAAGCCTGTCTTGGCTGAGGAACGGTGGCAGCTGAGGCTGGGAGGAGGCAAACCCAGTAAATCCAGAAATGCTTCATTTTACCTCATCCATTTCATCCTGTAGTCACTGAATCTGTGCTGTTCCTTCCCATGACACTGCCCAGGGTAAGAACAGGGTGGTGCCATGGAAGGGAATCTGGACTGAGCAGTGAAGGAATTGCTTTATGAGGAATTCATATCAAAAGGGAGACGGAGCATAGACAAATAGGGCAAGTGATGCTGAGCCCATCTCTGGTGAAGCTGTGAAACTCTCTTACATGCTGCGGGGGTATCTGATCACTTCTGCAGGGAATGAGACTGCTGCTGATGGGGCACAGTCAGGGAGGTGGAGAAAATCCTCGTGGACTTGATTTCCAGCTCTGCAGTTGGTCTCCTCTGGGCATCATGGGTGTCCTTCTGCCCTGGCTTTCCCACAAGGGCAAGAGAAGTTTTGTGCAGAGGGTGGTTGATTAGCATTTATGAGGCCAAATGATGAGTATCCCTGGAAAGACGAGGAATAATCAAGTGCAGGGGCTGGAGGGGTGCAGTAAATAAGGCAGGTGTTGAGACTGAATTAAAGCCCTGAATAACTCTCCTGTTCCCCAAACAGTGTCTATCTTGACAAAAGAGGTAGGGGTCCTGTGCATAAAAAGTGTGATTAAATCACAGAAAACCCTTCATCCAGGTTAGAAGGCTGGGAGGAAGGGCCAGCAATTAGTGAGGAGGGAGCCTGGCAGGAGTGGTTTTGGGCAGAGTGGTTGAGGGCAGGTCTGCACATCCAGAGCTGATCCCACCAGCCCAGGCAATGCTGCCCCCAGGACTGTGATGGGTGAGTGGGGCCAACTGGCTTTGACAAATAGCAAACGTGGCAGGGAAATTGATGAAAAACTTCAGAGAGGTGAAAAGATTTAGGGTTAAGTATGAAAAATGTGAGTGTTCCTGGCAGCACGACAATCTTCACTGCCGTATTTCAATTTCCTAGATGAGAGTGTTTTATTTAGGAAGGTCACAGGTTTCCTGGCTGGCCACCACAAATATGTGGCCAAGTTTGCCCCTCTTGAAACACGGAAGCATGAACAGAATTGCAGCATGTGCTTTCTTTTTATTCAAAACCAACTCCTTTGTCGGTCTTTCCCCATCTCCCTGCAAATCATTTGTTGATGAGGGACTTTAATTGCTCCAGAGCTCGTCCTGAGGGTACAGCTTAATTCCTCTTGTCTGACACCCTGGTGGCTCCGAGCTTGGCTCACTCCAGACCACAGTGAACTCATTTAAGCCATTAACTGCAATAGCAGCAGTCGTGAGCCTTTTGAGAAATGCTCTTGGGTGACATGTGCACATCAGCCCCAAATAAAGGTTAATTTCATTCATCAGGAGATGCAATTAAACCCCTTTAGCTGGGCGCTGTTTTTTTGGGCTACACCACCTATTATGAGCATTTCAGGAGCTGTGATTTCCGTGTTTCTTCTTGCTGTTCAAACACTAGAATAAATTAGACTCCAACAATCCTAAACATAAATAATTCTTACAACCTATTTTTTGTCGTATCCCGGCCAATCACTGTTATTATTTTCATAATTATGCCATTCTCCATCTGCTTGATGGAGTTAATGTCTCACTTTGTCAGTCACTGGCCCATCTTCCTCCAGCATCTCAGCAATAGGCAGCCAGAGTATGCAGAAATTAGGCTGTTTTCCAGGCATTTAAATGACAGCTTTAGTGCATGTGTGTTCAATTTTGTGTGTGTTCATTGACTGGCTTCTCAATTCTGCCTCATCAACGAAGACACAGGAGGGGCTGAATCCTGCATCTCACCACACTGGTGTTTCGATGTGCTTTTGAGCAGAGTTGTGATGCAGCTGGTCTCTCTGGCTCCTCTTCCCCCCCAAAATACGCTGCCCAAAAAACAAAACCAAGGAAAGCCCTGCTGGGACATAGCTACAGGCAGACAGGAGGGTCCATGAGAGAGAAGCAGCTCCACGTGCTGCCGCATGAGCTGTACTTTGCAGAAGCCAAGCCCTCGTTTTCTCCTTTATGTGATAATATTGTTAATTATCAATGATCATCAGTAATAGCCTGTGGCTATTGGTAATTGTAATTTTACCCCCTCCAACCCCCAGCAAGAAGTGGTGTTGGAGTAAAGTGTTGTCAGGTGGTTGAGTGCTCCCAGAAAGGACCAGCTCTTTCTGCTCCACATTTTTTAGGAGGATAACAGCCTTCTGTGCTTTTCTTCTACATTTTCTATGATCCAGCCAGGCAATAAAGAAGTGAGACAAAAAAGAGCAAGGTCACCATCAGGGACTGTGGGCTGGGGTGGTGGGCAGGATTTAAATGTGCTGCTAATCGCAGAGCAGCTCAGAATTGGCTGAAAAACCTCCTGGAAATCTTGGCAAGAACCCATCAGGCAGCCCAGCCTGACCTGGCACCTTTCTGCACCCTGTCAGTGGGGTAAGACAGGCAGGAGATGCTCCTCTGCCTCGTAGCAGGTAAGAGACCATCTTAACAACATCTCTGAGCTTCCCCGTGTGGCTGCTGGGCACAGGCAGGTTCAGACGGACTCAAATTAGGTTAAATGTTAGGGAAATGTGTGGTCAGGCATTGGAATAGGCTGCCCAGGGAAGTGATGGATTCACTATCCTTAGAGGTGTTCAAAAAACTGTGTGGATGTGACACTTGGGGACATGGTTTAGCTGCATTAATGGTTGGACCTGATGATATTACAGGGCTTTTCCAACCTAAAGGATTCCATGGATAAAACCAAGGGAAACTGCAGTGTGCTTCAGCCTGGTTGTGCCAGCACAGCTCAAAGAGGGGCTGTACAAGACCTTAATGTATCTTATGTCTCTCCAAAGCTCATTATTGGTGGCTGAAGCACAGAACCAGTACAGCACCCAAACTGGCTCAGTTAAAGCTGGTTTGAGTAGTTCTGCTCAGACACTGCCTAAGGGAGGAAGCAGTGATTATTGGTGCTGCACAGCAGTTTGGATACCTGTAAACAGGCATGTATCCTGCTAAATGCATCTGTGCTAATGAGCTGAGGCCGTCGCCTAATTAATATTTCAAATATTCCCAAGCTAGATTGATACACTGTAAATGAACAGTGTCAGATGACAACAGACATTAGATAAGGAGCAGCTGGAAGTGATCTGCTTATATTTAAGATCTGGCAACGCTAGGAAACTGCTTTTATTACCAGCAATTTGAAAAAAAAAACTTCGGGGATTTTCAGAGAGATACTATTGACAGTGGGTGAGAAGGGGGGGCTCATCTTCTTGCTCCCCAGTACCCACCACCAGGAGCAGATTCTTCACTAGCACAAGCCATCATCACTGTGCAGTGTGGTGCCAACCACGTTCATTAGCTGTGTGTAATTGGCCTGTGGTTTGGAAATTGCATGCAGGGTTAGGGGGCAAAGGAGTTCTTTCTGAAATTCATAATAAAATGAGGAGCTGGGTAGCTGAGCACAGAGGTTTGAATTTTCAAGCAAGGATGCTCTGCTTAAAGAAAGGGAGGATTTCTTCAGTGATTACTAAGGGTTACAGTTTGTAGGTTCCCTGAGCAAAAAATACACCACCTGAATCCTGGTGACAAATTTGCCTATTTCTCTTACTTATTATCTTGATACAGGGTTTGCAGTTCAGTTTTTGGCATGTTGTTTATAGAGTGTGGATTTGGTCCAGATCTTTGATTGCTAATGGATTATCTGGTTCAATAATGTGGTTTGTGTTGTGTGTGTTACACTTGCCTCCAACCGGAGTTGCATTATTTACTTCAGAGGAGGAGCTGTGTCCCCTTCACCCTGAGTGGTTAACAAAAGTTTGAAGGCTGACTGATTTGTTTCTGTCAGGATGAGAAAGCAATGATATGTAGCAGCTACATTTTCTGTGTAGCCTTTTTTAATCATTCACAAGAGCACAAAAAGGAAAATGCATGTCTGTCTTGTTGCCTTAAACACAATAAAGATAATTCAAGCACATTCTTAAGCCAGAAATCAACACATCTGCTACACCAGTGAGTGCTGTGACCTGAAAACTAAATCTCTCAGGTCCCAAATATGTGGTTTCTCTTGGCTTTCTGCCCCTGGCCCACACAGCATGTGAGCAGGAGGGCAGTGCTCTGCCCTTTCCTGCCTCCTGCCTGCACCTTCTGCAGTTTCCCAGACTGATGAAGGTCCTGACTGGCAGAAGGGCTCCCTGACAGCCTGGCCAGGCAGTCCAGATTGCCTGGCAGAGACCGAGTCTAAGTCTGAGTGTCTTAGAACGTCTTCAGGATGTTTGTTTTGTACCAAATCTTGGAAAAGGCAGGTGGAACAGGTCATTGTCCCATATGGCCCCATCTAGAATACAGAATTTCTTGTCTCTCCTCAACATGACCAGCCCTGAAAAGTACTGGTTTAGCATCATTATAGGACACTGAGGACTGCTTTTCTTCTCATAAAATATATCCTGTTCGATAGTGAATATATATCTACCCTATTCAGGATGTGTTTGACACTCATGAATTTCAGGCATCCGTGACTGTTTCTAGATCTAAAATATACCTGGGAGCAGCTATTAATCACCTGCATTACAAGTCCTATTGGGAAGCAAAACAACACTTCAGTCATTTACAAGGCATGGGATCAAAAAGATAAAATATATTTTTGGTTTGGATGAAGAACCCTTGCAGAAGAGAAATGCCTATGACAATAAAATTCATTGCAAAACAGGAAGAAGAGGAAAATATTCCTTTTATGAAATGAAAACTCCCTGCTGTGGAAAACTATTGAGGCAAGTAGATGAGTAAGATTATAAAAAGGATTAGATATGGATAATCCAGGATTAAGGCAATGAACTCTCTTGGATAAAATTCACAAGTGGTTTTCATCCTGGTGTGTTTGGGGTCCGAGATAAAACTGTTATTTCTATGTAGAAAAAAACCTCCCCTCTCCTGCATTGCAAGGACCAACAGATTGTTTGTGTTTTCTCCTTTTCATTCTTTAAAAACTCAAAAAAAAAGCAACTCCCAAAGTGAACAAGACCTGAATGTAAAGACCCCACAACAGTGAGTGGTAAAACAGCACCTGACGAGATGTGATGTAGCTGAATATAAATTATGCACATGGGGGGGAAAGAAACCACAGTGTTACCTATATAACATATAAATCTGTATGTGTGTGTTTATACTCTGATAGTCCTTGACCTCACTAGAGACTTGAGGAATGAGATGCTGGACTTGTAGCAGAGAGTCCCTGTGAAAGTGTAAGCTTGGTGAATCAAACAGGTGAATCCAGTGTGAGGAATTATCAAGGAATAAACAGAGAACAAACCAGAAGATCTCGTGACAGCACTGGGCAAACCACTGCCTGGCTTCTCACTGCAGGATGTCCTGCAAAGCTGGACAAGAGGCACAGAGTAGCTTTTCCCAAGGGACCAACAGCAAAGGGACCAAGGAGTCCAACCTGGGAAAAAAAGGGTGGAGGGAGGTTGTGACATGGCTTGAGAAAACCAGGAGTGCCTTGAACTGAGAAGAGAGATTCATTGCATCTTTTGAACACGTGCAGATCCAGAGCTTTAATCCACAGCATCATCTTTCACAAGGGTTTGGTCTTGAAGTTTGGAGCTGCAACAGTCCAGGCTATCAGTTCTGCCCCTGTTTCTAATAAAAGAGCTATTGCTTGGTTGTAGACAGCGAAAAATAATTTTCAGATGTTGCTGCTACTCTCAGCAGGGTGTAATAGAAACTCATTATCATTCACAAGTCTAACTTAATTACATTTTTTCTTGAAGGATTTTATGCTGTCTCAGTGGGAAGGGGGGTTCATCTACATACATTCAGGGCCTGTCTTCTCAAACATTAGTAATATCTATGGTAAATGCCTAAGAAAGGAGGGGAATTACTTTAGAACCTTCATTTGATCTATGCCAGTTGCAGCATGGATTCACCAGACCCACAGGAACCACTACCATGCCCAGTATCTGAACTGATAGACAATGAGATATTACCTTGTTCCTTCTCTGCTTGCTGCTTTCATCAGATGGTCACAAAATCTGAAAATGAGTAATTTCTTCACTTGTTGAATCTTGAAGGCTTTACTTGGTTTATTCTTAAGTTTCCCTTGCAGAAGGAAAATTTCCTTCACAGCATGATCAAAGCATTACTGAATGTTGAAAGAGCAAAAGAAAAGACACTGGAATTCAATCAAGGATGATTGAGGCATTCCTTGTTTAGCCACGGATGATGTCTGAGGGCAGCCTGGCACAGTGTGTGTGGGGTGAGGGTCCTTATCCCTGTTGTGTGGTTCACCAAGGGGTGCAGCTCTGCAGGTCTCTCAGCAGATGGGTCAGGAGCCCTTGTCCCAAGCCAGCTCCTCCAAAGGCTGCTTTCTGCATCCATGCCATTGTAGCGAGCACATCATGATCCAGAGGGAACTGAAAATACCCAAACACAGAATGCCTTTGAGCATTTTATTCACGGGTCAGCTGTTCTGAGGTGAGCACAGCTTCACAGAGCTGCTCTCAGGGTCAGCCTGGGAGGGCTCTGCATCCTGACCCCGGCCCAGCAATTCCTGGAGAAGGGCACGGGTTGTGGTGGGTGGTCGTGACCTGCACAGCAACAGGTCAGGGAGGGTGAACTTTGCAGGCAGGCTCTGAGACAGGAACAAGAAAGAGGTGAAAGGAGGTGAATTCAGCCACATAATTAGCTGTGTAATTAAACTTTCTCCAGGGCAAGGAACTGTGGGCCAGTTCTGCCTCCTGTGAAGTGCAGAAACACCTCCAACACCTCTGTCTTCAGGGAGATAAAAGCAGTACCTAGAAGTGCTTCTCCCATGGGGGCACAGGTCCAGAGGCAGTTTGGTGCCAGGTTCAGTAAATGTCTTTAGGGTTAAACTGGAAGGATTTAGCCATTGCTATTGCCTAGTAATGCATACGGCCCCAGTGGGGAAGGGAAAGGCTGAAACAAAGCAAAAGTAATTAAACAGAAGCAAAGCAGGCAGCACTTCTCTGCTGATAATCTATGCAAACAACAAGGTTTCTTGTTTGGACAATCAATAAACCAGCCCTTTTCATTTTATTTTTGTGTGGTTGCATGTACTGGCTATATTGTGATAGAAACATTGGGAAGCATTGATTCACAGATAGAAATATATCTGTGTTGCTTGTGGTTTATTAAGAAGATCAAGATAACAAGTGCTGCATTATTGATCAAACCCCGAGGGATACTTCCTTTTTTTCTGCTTGTCAATGAAATCCCATTGTAATTATTTTTTCCTTTTTCTCATTCTTCCTTTTCTGTCACCCCTCCCTAATTCTCTGGAGACACAGTAATGAAGTAAGAACAAAAAATATCAATTGGGACTGACAATGGGCAGGAGAAGAAGAGTGGAAAGGACACAGGCAGAGGCACTGCAGGAAAAGTGCATTTGCCAGCATGTACAGGAGGGCTAATGCTCTTCATTGAGGCTTATCAGGGCCAGAGGCTTAACAGGAGCTGAAGTAGCCTTTTTTGTTTGCATTTTAGAAATCTTTCACTGTGGATTTAAATCTTTATTTACAGCATAATCAGGCCTGCCCACTTGGTCCTGTTGCAGAGCTGGATTTAGCAAGCACAGGGATTGATAGGGGAGAGGGAAGGGGAGAAGTGGTGGTGTGATAGCAGAAGGAAAAAGGGAATATTTTCCCATACTCCTGTGAGTAGACTGGTTGAAGAGTGTCTGTAAGTTATGACTACGGTGTAGCAGGTTTTGGGACAAGCACATAAAAAAGATATTTGTTTGCTCTTGGCTGGAGTCACTATCTTTGAAACAAGAGCAGCATTTAGTTGGGCTTGATGAGTCCCACTGCCTCAAGTCCCAGATGAAGCTTTGATCTCCTGTGTCACTCATTGCATTCTCTAAGGGAATGTTTTCTCACCTATCAGTGTGCAGGTCATGCAGAACTGGGCAGGTTTCAAGTGCACCTTGTCCTCTCTGCCCCTCCAAGATTTTGTTTCTCCTATGAGTTGAGATCTTATCAGCACTTCAGAGCAGGCAGACACTGCAGCTTTTCTATCCCTAATTTTTACATTGGTACCTTGGCTGTGCTCTCCTGGGACACCTTGAGAATTTGGTCCAGCTCAGTGACCAAATTCCAACTGTGCAGATCTGTGGTGAATAAAAACATTAGGCTTTGGGATATGCCAGTTGTCCTGTTCTTCAATGTAGTGTCAGCCTGGAGTGCCCCAAGGTGTCCTTAGAAGAAACCACTTAGGAGTTCCTGGGCCACCACAAATTTGCTTCCCTTTGCCTTCCTCTCTCAAAGACAGAATGGAGCTCACAATCCAGGCACTTTATCACAAACCAGGGATAGCACCAGCTGCATAACTGGCTGTTGCTGCACAACCCTTGGCCACATCAGTGCTGCTCTTTCAGCTCTCATGCCAAGCCCTGGAGCCTGGGGCAGCCAAAGCACATCTGTGTCACACTGTTGGGGCCATGCAGGCAGCCAGTGAGAGGTCCCAGCTGGCAGCGAGTCCTCACATCTCCTGCTTCAGCCTCAGGGACTGCAGGATGGGAAGAAGCCTCTGTTAGTGCAGGGTTTGCTTATTCATAGCAAGATTGCTCGTTGTTTATTAACACATTGGATTTAGAGTTCTTTCTGGGAGAGCGAGTTGTCCTCCCAAAGCTTCTTTGATGATATGCTTGTAATTCTCCTCGTGGTTATTGCCTCCACTGACATGTTTCTGTCAGCTCATCTTTGATCTCGGAGCTCATGTTGGCCTGGAGGTGGGGGAGCAAGGATGCCATGTGCATTGCTGCTAGAAAGGTGATGCTGCAGCTTGCTGAAAACCTCCAGTCCCCTTCCCATGGACCTGCTTAAGCAATTCAAATGGCTTCTCCATTCAGAGGCTCTGGGACATGTTCTTTATATTTTTATATTTCTGATGACTGGATTATCATAAAGGTCTTTTCCAACTTAAACAATTCTATGATTCTATGGTTCTATAGTCAATATAATATCTTGTGTACTTAGCATATTAATTCCTTCTAACACTCCATGCCTGCTGAGGTTGCAGCCCAGGGCTTGGGGAGACTCCAGCACTCCCACATGTGCCACTGCCAAGAGCTGCCTCTACTCCACAGTTGCTGCTGTTCCTCCTGCTGCCTCTAATTGTTGTTCAATTTGTACAGGCTAAGTTTTCCCACTACATACATCCCACAGCCCTGTAAAATTTAAAAGCCTTGCCTGGCCATAATTGGGTTGTGTTTTGTTTGTGTAACCACAAGAACAACACATTTGAGGGAGTAGGAGAGTAAAAAGTCGAGCATAACAGAGTTAGGAAGGGGCCAGAACTAAACTGGTTTGCACTCTTGCCTCGTGCACATAACTCTTATGACCATCTTGAATTGCATGGCCATGTTTAAAAGCTCTCTGTTAGCACTTCATGCTCTTGCCAGGAAGATGAGAGAGCCAGCATCACTGGCTGGTTTGGTTTTCTTTTCAACATAGGAATGATTTTGTTTGTTTTCTCTTGTTTTCTGAAACACCTAACCCACTTGGGCTGAGTTATTTCAAACCTCTGTAGCCTGATGTAGGCACTCCAGATACAAAATTCTGATCTTGTAGAAAATTTATCATTATAATCCAAAACAGGTCTGATAAGGAGCACTTACTGGGCAGTGCTTCTGGTCCTGATGGTGATGCATGTGGCTGACAAATGCAGTTTATTTACTTACAGAAGAAAAATACAGGAAAATGTTGGAAATCTGGAGTTCTCCTCTTATTTGAGAAGTGACAGACAAGTGCTGGAGGAAACCAAGGGTCAGGAGCTCCTAACATGACAAAGATGAATGATGCTGCCTATCAGCCTTCTCGCTGGGCTCGGGTTTGGTACTGAAATTTAAAAGGTTTCTGAGAGGTGTTCAGACCCAGTGGTCACTTTAGGTTTGTGCCACTGTCAGCAAAGGATAAGGCAAGTTCCAAGAGCAGTTCAGGCTTTCTGAAGTTCACAACTACACTCCTCGTTTAGGTGGATGTGACAGGCAGGTAAACTTACTTTTCCTAGGCAAAATAGCAACATTTCCTGCAGCAGCACCAGCTTTACTTGCAGAGGTGGGAGAGGCCATGAATCAGAGAAGATAAATTTTATATTCAAAGGTAGTCTGGCAAGTTCTTATGGCACTTAATAGCTGGCATACTCCCACTGCAAGGGAAGGAGAAAGCAAATTCAATCATTTATGTTACAAAAGTCCCACTGCTCTTTATTATGTGCACAGATGGTGTCTCGGGAGCTTTGCTGCCTGGCAGTGCTCTGCATGCCTAATGCCAGGCAGGGAGCAGAGCTTTTGCAGCTCAGGTGACAGTGGGAAAGCTCTTTTTTCCATTTGCTAGAACTATGTGGATTTCCAGCCTCTCCTGTTTTTGCATTATACTTAAACCACCTCCCAGCAAAAAGCCAAAATATTACTTCAGACCACGTTTAGCAGAGGTGAAGGCAGAGGTACAAATGAGAACAGATTATGCACCACGGAGGTGAAAATCTGCTGCAAACAGAACAACAAATAGAGAGGTATTGCAGGACATGTAATGGGATGGGAAATGGAGTTGCTTTGTCTTAAATCCTTTCACACATACAGACACTTTTAAAGAGTAAAGTGTGGAATCAGCTAAATTTGTGGAAATATGTCAGCTCTGAGAATGGAATGATCTAACCCAGGGCCTTCTTGGTTTTTCTGAAGGCTTTCTAAAAGCAACACCTTCTGTAAGAGCTGCTTTTCTGCAGGTATTTAAAACCACCCCTAGACTGGCCTTTTCTAATCAGCACCATCTTTCTTGAGCTGACCACTCTTTGCTGGAGCAGTATATCCATCACCTTGCTTTACTTCCCTGCTGGCTGGCTCTGGGATAGTGTTAGTAAAAGTTACAGGACTGTAGAAAGGTCAGAGCTGTTCAGCCTCTCTTTACAAGGGCTGCACTAAGACTACCATTTACTTTAAGCAATAAAACACTCTGTAGGTTTATGCTTTCCCCCTCCAGCCCAAAGATCTTCCAGCTCTTAACAGCTATTGTGTTATGATATAAAGCACCACTAGGACACAGCAAAGCACTACACAGGCTCATAGGTAGGAGAAAAAAACAAAACCCAGAAGACCTGGCTGGCTTTTGAAAATCACTGATATTATCTCAAAATAAAAAAGTGCTTTGGGCCAGTAGATTTTAATTCCAAGGTCTTCCAGCAGACAGAATTTGGCATGGATCCATCTGATTTCATGCTGATAGAAGAAATAGTGTCAGCTGAGACATTTGGTGACTTTTTTTATTATTATTTTTAAAAGAAAACCTAGAGAAGGTGAATACCATCGTTCTGTAACTGGTGGGCTTTGTCTTTGGCCTTCCTTGTGTAGGTTGTGTGATTTTGAGTGAGAATGTGCTTCAAAGGAAAAGCTACACATGGCCAGAAGGCCAAAGGTAGGTGGGTTAAGAGCAGATATTTCACTGACAATGCACATTTCTGGAGTGCCAGTCTATTGAATATGTTGGAGGCTGTGAATTTAATGTCTGTGATATCTATCAACTACAGACCAACTGAGATACTGAAAGGATTGCAAAGGATTTCAGGCAGAATTGCTTCTGTTGCACAGCAGAGTAACTGAAAACCAAATGATTTCACCAAACCACAGTGCCTTTGAGCTGCCTTTGTCTCCCACAGCTGGGCCAAGGTAACAGTGAGTTCCATGGGGGCACAGCTCAAGGGTTCTTGATTCATCAAGGCTTGTGCCTCTGCTCCTCCTGGACTTCAGCAAGTTTAAGCATTTAGGTTGCTCTGGTAATCTAGACCCGTGCTTTAAAGTTGAACGGGTTGTGGATACAAATGGAGACAGAACTTACTGAGAATTTTCCCTGGATTTTTCAATTTTCCCACTCTGTTTAAAGGGCCTTTGCTACAAAACTTTCCAGGTTTCACTGATGATCTTAATTAATTAGACAATTGCAGGGCACTTTATAGGCCTGTCCTCTTTCTATATTCAGGCATTGCTGCTATAATCTGTGCTTCATTTTTCTCTTGGTCTTCCTTACTGCTTCACTGTTGTTTGTGCATTAAAAGGCCAAGGTAAAGAGCAATACATGTTAGCCATGCTCAGAAAACCCTGATGCCAGGGATAACTGGAGGGCATGCTCAGGGAATTGAGGGGTGGTCATTTGTCTTAGCATATAATTCTGCTGACTTCTGAAAGAAATTTAACATTTCCAGCTTTTCACCTTCACGAGTGCTCACAGAGTTGCCCTGAGAGGTTGTCCCAAAGGGAGTTAATAAGATATCCTGCACTGGGAAGCTGGAGGAGTCGATAACAATGAATATTTAAGTGATGAAATTTTCCACTGCCACCGCTGAACTTTTTTCCTACTAATTACTGCCATTAATAAAGTCTTGCCAACACCTGACTAATGAGGACTCAGCACCAACTTTACTTAAACTATGGCCTTTTGTTTTCTTAGTTGTGCAATGTGTGTGACAAATGCCAGGCTGCTGAGCATGAAGGTTTCAGAGGGCTAATGGGATATGGAAACAGCTTTACAAGAAGTCCATGTTGATGAAAATAGAAATTACTATTAAAATTATTATTAAAAAAGAAAGTTGAAACATTCCAGATAAATGCTAGTTCTGCTTGTTTCCTATCAGGTTTTCAGAGAAGTGACTGCTGGTGTCTTCTGCTTTCTAGGATGAGGATCCATCACTTGAAGATGTCCCTGCTCACCGCAACCAGGGGGCTTGGACTAGATGGGCTTTAAAAGGTGCCTTACAACCCAAATCCATACTCTAGGTTTTGTTTTCTGCTGTGGGAAACCAGGACAGAGTGTGAATTCTCTAGTTTCGGTTTGACTGACCTTATACAAAATGAAGGAAAAAAAAAAAATCTTCATTTTCTTGATTCAGAGTTTTTGTTGAGGTTCCTCACTCATCTCCACCTGGATAACTCCTTTTAGAGTGTTTAGATAGAGGTAAATTCCCATAGTATGTGCAAGAACTTAACCAGCCCCCAAAGGCACCTTAACACAAAGGGTACTTTATTGCTTAAAATTACCTTAGTTGGAGTTTATCCATAAATCTTACAGAAGAGGAAGCTTATAGCTATTTTTTAACTATTTTTCTCCTGTAACATGTTACACTGAGTCAGGCTCCTCAGTACATGACCCTGGTGGAGAAAATATTTCATTTTGAGATCTGGATTGGGGGTGTGGTGGGAATGCCTCCCATCTGAGGTTTGCAGGCTTTAGGGGAGTCTGTGAAGAACAAGCTGAGATGTGAAAGTCAAACCCCTCACTCAGGAGCAGATTTGAATCCTCTGAGAGTGTGGAATCGCTGTTGCTGTGGAGAAAAGTTGGGGGTGTAATTGCAGAACCAAAAGTGAGCCTGACTCTCAGAGATGAGGTCTGGGGCTGCGAATTTCACTTGACACCAAGCTCTGGCTTCTATCATTTTAGAGTTGTTTCATGTCTAAACTGTGTAATTGCCATTGAATGCAATTTCTCCGAGCTTTAATAAAAATAGCATCACATTAACCTAACGAGTTTTTACAGACAGGATTGATAACATTTATTAAAGGGTTTATATAATGTGTTTGTCTGAAACAGAAGATGATAGGACTCGATGAACTGAAAGGTCTTTCTGATCCTAGTGCTCCTGTTGCAGGAAAACCATCCATGAGAGGACAACAGAGGCTCATGTGCCTCTAGTGGGGCTGTGAGTGGGGCGTGACTAGAAAATCTTTTAATACATAATGAATCTGTCAGCTCTGGGGAAAATATTTGGGAAAAATAGAAGTTGTTGTGTCAGCCCCCTTTAGCAGTGTCACTTCATGGAGGTGGTGCTTATGGAGAACATGGATGGATGCCTTGGGACACCAGGGTTGTCTTTGCACTACAAAGGGACCTTTGGAGCACTGTGGTCCCTGCTGCCCTGTTTGCTCCTTCTCTGGGGGTGACCCAAGTGGTGGCAGCTCCCAAGCAGCACCAAATTCCTCTGTGTGGGCTGCAGGAAAGGCTGACTCTGTGCTCCTGTCCCATTACTCCATCACTGTGAGGGGTGATGGTGCTGGAGTAATTCGTGGCCCTTTCTGCCATTTCTCAGCATGCAGAGGACAGCCCAGCTCGTGAGAGATGGCCCTTAAAGCAGGAGAACTAATAATGACTGTATGGCCATGGAGCCTCTCTGATAGATTTCAGACCTGCTTTTTCTTGATAAACCACCAACCAACCAAACTTGAAAGGGAATTGTAATTGAAGTGAGCCTGGTGACAGTGGGCAATTCCCCTGGACAAGGTGGAGTGTGCAGTGGCTTGTGGCCAGAGCCTCTGATGCTGCTTGCCCACAACAAAATAGAAGTCAAGCCAGGTTTTCCTAAACATGAACACTCATATTTTTTTATCTCTTTTTTAGAGGCCTCAGGGATGGTATTTAAAACCACCCTCTGCAACCTCTGGTACTAAAAACTGGGATTTCTTTAACTCCTGGATCCAGCTCTTCAGATTAGCTTCCATGCAACTTTTGGGCTTTTCCCCTGGACACAGGGACCCTGAAAAAGAATCCCAGAACTTCCCTGGGGCTGAGTTCAGCCATGGGGTGAAAGGATGCAGCTCCCCATCAACCACGAATGCCCTAGAAAGTGCTGGTACAGATTTGCAACAGATTTTTTAGTGACCTCCTTACCATTGCTTCTTCCAAGGAGTGTGCTTTAGCTGTTGGCATTTTTCTTATTGTTGGTTTTGGTTTTGGGGTTTTTTGTAATTTAATTAAGCCGAAAGTTTCCCTTAAAACAAATGAACAAAAGGTGATAGAGTGGAACATGGAAAGGCTGATGCTGAATGGCAGATTTGATGCAGGAGATTCTGGGCAGAAAACTGTAGGAAGCCCAGGGAAACAGGATCAGGAAAGGGGGAGGAAGGGAGAGGTAGGGAAAGGTAGGAACTGCTGCTCAGAAGAGTGAGAAAAAGTAGCTGGAAAAGAGAAAAGATGGAAAGTTGGAATCACTTGGTAGACAGTTTTCCTTCCTTGGTAGTCCAATCATGAGAAAAGATATCTGTAAATATTTAACATGGAGGGAGTTGAGGGGAAATTTCCTCTGGCCTGTTTGTCTGGGGCAGGGTTTGACCTCCTTTCCAACGTGGTGGGAATGCAGACAACACCCTGTCAATCAGCAACCCACGGCTGGCAGGGAAAGGACGTGACAGGGATTGTAACTGGGAGAGTTAGAGATGAAAAACTGCTGCTTCCACAGACTTGGAAATAAAAGCTTCATATGGCATTTTTTATTTCCTTGTGTTGTGCCTTTGTTTTTAAAAGGAGAGAGAACAACAAGGTTATTTGTGGAGGTGTTTCTTCTCATTTTGGATTTTTTTTTTTTTGAATCCCAGATGCATCACTCTCCAGAATCTTCATAGGCTGAGGAATAAAACATGACATAACTAAGATGTACAGTGTGCTTTTTGGCTAAATGGTGGGACTGCTGAAACATTACAATCATTTTCCTGGCTTTTATTTGAAATCATGAAGAGTTAAGTGCATCAGTTTGCTGGGGTTATTTTTTCTTCCCTTCTGTGAATAAAAAAAAATGAAGGAAGAATGTGGCAGTTAATTTAATAGTTCGTTGGGAGAATATACTGACTATGACATCATTAACTGAAATGAAAGGCAAAGATTATCCTGAGCTGCAGGAAAAAAATATAAGGGAATGTTTGGCACATGACATAAGATAAAATATGGGATCTCAGGGCTCAGATTTACTACAGATAGTTTCCAGTTACCACTCAATGGTGAATGTTAAATAAAACAACAGGGTGGGCTTTGGGAGAGGATCTGGTGTTAAAGTTTTTTCCCAGGATATCACAAATTAATAAATTGTGATTAATAGAATCACAGAATGGTTTGGGGTGGAAGAGACCTTAGAGATCATCTTGTTCCACCCCCATGCCATGAGCAGGGACACCTTCCACCATCCCAGGTTGCTCCAACCTGGCCTTGGACACTTCCAGGGATGGGGCAGCCACAGCTTCTCTGGGCAACCTGTGCCAGGGCCTCCCCACCCTCGCAGGGAATAACTTCCTCCTAATTTCCAATCTAAACCTACTCTTTGTCAGTTTGAAGCCATTCCCCCTTGTCCTGCAAACAGTCCCTCTCCATTTTCCCTCAGGCTCTGGAAGGGATCATAAGTGCTCTCTGATTTTTAATGTTATTTAAGCGATGAGTGACCTCAGTGCTGGTACTGGTTTGAATTCACACTCTCGTGTGGGGAATAGAGAAGTTTTACTCTTTGTCTTTTTATTTATTTATTTGTTTGTTCTGAAGTCTACAGGAAACACTGCTATAAACTATCCTGATGTAAAACAACTGCAAATTGAGGCATTATTTCATGTTATTTGTACCACAATTTTATTGCATTCACAGTTATTTACAGTATGTAAATAAGCTTCATAGTGTAGAAGAATGTTCTGCTATAACTCAGTTGTTTGAGCATTAAAAAGAGGGGGGAGGGAATCAACCAAACCCCACAGACACATGCAGCAAGAAAAGATTATGGATAATATTATGGATTTTTTTTTTGTTATAGGATTAGCTCTGTTTGAAAATAGCACCCATTTCCTGAAATGCTGAAATCTGTGTACTTCAGCTACCTGCATTGTGTTATAAATCCATAATGACTATTTTCCATCAAATATCGTGTTACAATTTGAATTATTAAATGCTAAATGGCTGTGTATAGATTGTAAAGCAATGAGAATTTCCTGCCAGCTGAAAGGGAGAGCCAGTGTGGGTAAGAATACAGCCTTTGATGAGCATTGCAGTGTCTGTAGACATAAGCAATTATATGCAGATGGAGCACAGGCAGTACAATGATAAATGGAAGGTCCTTTTAAATCTGCTTACAGTATTCCCGACATGAATATGGACTGCAGTGTGACTATCTGCCTTTCTTAGGGCTTAATTTTCATCCCACTGAATGGAAAGGTAAAAACATCTATTAATTTCAGCAGCAGCAGGGCAGGGTGTTTTGGGACTAGATTAATGTGGGCTAAAAAATTTTGGAGAGAGAGGTAGTGAACTACTTTGGCATAAAAATATTGCTTGTGTGCAGGTGGTTTGAAGAGACTGTTCAGATGGGGAAGAGGTTTCTGTGTTTGTTTTTATGCTTTGCCTTGTCTAGTTGGGTGTATTTCCAGGACTGTGGGCAAGGTTAGTGTTATTTTTTTTTTGTTTGGCAAATTTAGCATGAAAACAAGACATTATAGTAAAAGGAAGCAGAAATGAGAGATCCATTCTGGTGGTCCTGGCTAAAGGAGGAGAGCTTTGAGAGCTGGGTGAAGCTTGGCTTGATGGTTCCAGTGTGTGCACTGCCAATCAGAAGACAAGTGGTCTGTTCAACATGGGTAGAGGAGCAGGTGACATACATGGACAGGCAAAATGGTGTGTCCTGTTAGCCCCACACATGGTCTGAGAGTGTGGGAGGATGAAATAGGTGCTGTATGGGACTCATAGGCAGTCATAAGAGTGTGTTTAAGGATGGTAGAGTAACACACAAAGCTGTCACAGGTGGTGGTTGGTATCCTTTTGGTGTATCATCCAGCCACTGCATGTCTCATGCTCTCTGTAGCTACTGACAGCACATGATTGCTGCTGAATGTGAGCACAAAGCCCTTCATCCTCCTTGGAATTCATCTCCTGGTTCACAGAGATGAACTCTCAGCTTCCCTGCAAAATATTTGGAAAACTAGATCAATCCCTTCTGTCAACTTTAATTATTAACCGTGGTGTGGAGATGGCTCTTTCCACCACCACTGCCTTCTCATTAGGACAGGCAGTGCCTTACCTGCAGAGCTGACCCTGCCTGCTGAGAGTGTGCTGGAAGCTGTGCTGACTTGGGGGCACTTTGTTTCAGGGGCAATAAATCTCCTTTTCTGGGCACCAGGATTCCCCACTGCTTTCCCACCAGCTGGATGAATGCACCTTCGTGCAGTGTGCTGTCACATTGTCAGGTCTGCCTGGGAGCTTGGCACCTGAAGGCCATTCCCTTGGAAACAGAAAGTCTTGAGGGTCTAAAAGACAGGAAAGCAAATGTGGTTAAAATCCAACAGTGACAGCTGCTGGGACATGTTGGAGCTGGGAGGGCCTGTCCTGCCATGACTGGTTTAGTCCTCCCTCTGTCCTTCTGCATCAGTTTCTGCTTTAAAGCCCTCTGCAAAGTGCACGGGAAGATGCTTCAGTGGTTGTACCATGCCCTAGGGCAGAGCAATCTCTGTGCACCTTGTCCAGTGCTCAACCAGTCCTCCCATGTGTGGAGATGGGTGATCAGTGATGTATTAACTGGGATGTTTTGAAAGCACATCAACCTTAGTTCTTCACAAAATTCCTTTGGATAAAAACTATGGAAACCAGATTTCTAGACCCTCGTCAGGCCTGATGGCACTGCAGCAGTACAGAGAGAATTTGGAGTGGTTTGGAGGCAGCCTTTGAAGAGCAGAAGGAAGCACAGCTATCCCTTCATTATTATTTTTTCAAGCAGCACAAAAGTGGTTTCTCAACCTTTTTGAGACTGACGTTGTCAGGTATGAGCTTGTGTTTCCTCTCACCCCCAACTGCATCCCCCAAACACTTTTATCTTTGCTTCCTTTCCCCTGTTTCTAGGAGTCAGGGAAGGCATCTCTCTCCCAAGCTCAGTGTACTGGGCTTTAATTGGTATCAGAAAAAACTCCAAACAACAGAGAGGATGAGCTGTGTCCAGGGCTTTTCTCTTTGTGTTTTCAGTGCCTGCCATGATCAGACCCCCAGTAATGTGCTGCAATGAATCAGGACCTTGCAGACATGGGATAAATTAGTCTTGTGAAAAGAACTTTGCCATAGAAGCAACATAAACTTTGCTGTATTACCCTAAGGTGCCCAGTAATTGCTGTTGATTGGAAGGGAAAAGCCATCCAGAGGAGAAATGCAATTTGTTGCTGTGGCTACTGGCTCTCAGATTTATTATCTCCCTTTTTCTCCCTGAGTGTTGTAAAATACACTACATATTCAGCTTGCTTTCTTTTTCTGTTGTTGTTTTTGTTTTGTGGTTGGTTTTTTATTTATTTTAATACTTATTTATTTAAGTAAATCCTGTCTGCAGGTTTATAGCACTGACAGATGCAGCATCACTGTGAACTTGCACTGTAACTGCTCAGTGCCTGGTGTGAGTTAGTTGATATCCATTCAGGGACTGCCATTTAAACAGAAACCACCTTTCCCTGAAGTGTCCTGCAGTGTCTCATCCTGGGCAGTGTCTGAGGTGGAGCCCAGCAGCTCAGTGTTGATGTGCAGCAAAGTTGTGTGTTAAATGGAAAGTGGAGAAAGTCACTGGGACATGGGGTGGCCACGGCAAGAGAGTTTTCACAGTTTCAGAGAAATGTGATTCTAATGAATGTATACATATAGAGTCTAAAAAGTGAACATATTCATTTCAAAGGTAAATTGCATGTGCAATGTTTTATGCACATAAAGTTGGGAAGGCAGCATGAGGCAGAGAGAAAACTTCCACAGTGTGAGAGAGCAGCACCAAGCAGAAAGGGAGGGTGTTTCCCTGTAGGAAGAGGTAGGGTTGATTCTCCTGTTCCTCTCTAGGATTTCTGAGTGAGCCTGGAAAAGTCCTTTCAACCCCTGAGGGCAGTCACAGCACTGCTCCTCTTGGTGCTGTGCAGTGTCAGGTATTGCTGTGAGTGAGTGAGAGGTGCCTTAGACTCTTAGGGGTGCAGTTGCTTCTCTTCATACTGATAAAGCTGTTTGGGTACAGTGTGGGCATTTCTCCTCTGCTTTCATTTGCATCTGCCCTCCACTGATAGGAGTTTGCTTCCCATGAGATGAGTCCCAAATTCCACTAGCATATCTCAAAGGTATGACCCACAGAACAAAGTCATATGGAAAACATGGCCAGGAAATTGTTATACCAGAAATGAAAGCTAATGCATTGAAAGAGCACACTGCCTTCTTCAGAGGCTTTTTTTTTTAGTGCAGAAAATTGCGAGATGATGTGCTAGGCTCTTACACGGCCTGGGAGTTAAAAAGTCTTAGAGATATCTCCTTGTCAGGAGCCTGGGAAACTGGCTCTGGATACAGGAGTCTCTTGGGCCACCTGTGGCTTTGAGATCTCCTAATTTCCTGTAAAAAGATGCTCATAGCTTTATTTGTACTGCCAGATTAATATTTTTATTAAACATCCTGATTTCCCATCTAAAAAAAAAAATGAAAGAAATAATCTTGTCTTTTGGCTTTTGTCTTTCTGCTTTTGTCTTTTTGCAGCACCTCAGTGCTGTGGGGTGAGGGCTCCTTCTGGAGAGCTGGACTTTGTTCTCTCACTAAGTATGGGGCTGGATTTCCCAACTTACTCAGAATTTGAATTAGACAGGCAGTAAAAGAAATCCAGATTTTTGAACATGCCTCACCTATTCTCTCCCCAGTGACAGACTTTACAGCCTGGTTTTTAAACATGGGGAGCCCAGAACAAGTTTACATGTGTAGATGTTTTTTAATAAAATGTGATGATTTACTCTGGTGTCTTCATGGTAACCTTTCTGAGCTTTTCTGCAAACACAAATTACAGCTACTGAGTGCTGTGCACTTGCAGAAACACGAGTGTTGACACGAGGCAGAGAATGACTGTGCAACCCAAAGCCAACAGGGCCCATGAGCTCATACATAAGATGTCCATGAGACCCAGCAAACCCATCAATACCACTCTTCACTAATTACCTCAATTATCATGACAGCTTCCTGATCCAATGCCAGCCTTTTAGCTTGTTTCTTGACCCCTGGTTAATGACAGAGTGCTCCCACAGTTAATTTTAGTATTTATGGCCCCTGCCATCATATTCTTTGGGTCTGTTAAATTTTATGCTCTGTAGAAGTGTTTAGAATTCATGGTGACCCTTGTGCTACCCCAGCTTCTGTACACAGCTGTAATCTGAGTCATCAAGAGCCATCCAAGACTCCCAAAAGCTTACAGAAAACAAACATGAAGCCTCAAAGTGGGCAAATATGAGAAGTGTTCTCAGAATTCTTCCGCCTCTAGAAATGGTATCTAGTTTTGTGTTGGGAAACTGCTCTCTTTTTTTTTTTCTACTTAAAATAGACATTATTTTTTCACAGAAATTCATTGTAAAGAATCTGTGCATTGTCTCAGGAGTTTGGGAGATTTCAGATGCTTGTTTGGCTCATATTCTTTATCAGATAGTATGGATTTTTAAAATGATGATAGAGCATTCTGTAATTTATTTACAGCTGCAAAGTTTACTCTGTAAACTTCAGTGGCTGTATATTCTTATTTAATGTATATAAAAGCTACTAATTTTTGCCTTGGATTTCAGAACATGCATAGGCTGAACTGCTGTTATAATTAAAATGAAGGCTTTTTTTTCCCTATTCCAAATGAAGTCATTATTTCAGCCATTGGTTTTTAGGAGAAGCAGAGAGATTAATGTTATAACCCAGGCTAACTTCTTGTATAACACAAGTCATAGGATTTCATTCACTGACGTATCCATCCCAATAACTTCTGGTTGACCTGGAATGAAAATGTGTGTATGTGTATATAAAATTCAATCTTCTCTGAAAGATATGAAATGATGGAAAAACTACTGCATCCCTTGGCAATCTGTTCCAATTTGTTAGAATAAGTTCTCCTAACTCTTCTTCAGACCTTCATTCAGATAAGGTTGAAGTCATTTAAGCTGCCTGTCTCATCACTCCTTTGCCTGCAAATATTTTCTGTTGCCAGTGCTTCCAGCTGCTGTTCAGGTCACTCTCACACTTAATTTCAAGAGTTCAGTGGAACGTCTCAGTATCTGTACAGCCTCTGGGGTTTTGTTCTATTTGAAAAATCCAAAGCATTTGATTGGATTCCCTAAAAAAATGTGTACAAGGAAGCCTCACACAAAGAAACAGAGGACATCTCAGCAGCTCTCTGATTGTAGGAGGCTGTCAGCTAACCCTAAATACTGCTGTGTGGATAAATAGTGGAAGTGTTGCTTGTGGTTTTGATTTTCCATCTCTAAATAACACAGGCACTTGTGGGAGCCACGCATGATTTAATCCCACAGTCTCAACCTCCTGTCTGTGCTGAGCAGGCTCCCAAGTCTGCATCCCCATCAGGAATGCTGCATTTTGGAGCACTTGGTCCAGCCTGGCTTCTGAGTGTGGTCTGGCTGCTCTTTCCAGTGAGGTTTTCCCTGGAATCAGCAGGTGAAACTGTTGGGATTTAGTTGAGGATATTACTTGAGTTGCATTGTACTGATGTCACAGAATTACAGAATCGTTTAGGTTGGAAAAGACCTCCAAAACTGAGTGCAACCTGTGACCAATCACCACCTTGTCAAGCAGACCAGAACACTGAGTACCATGTTCAGTCATTCCTCAAACACCTCCAGGGATGAAGAATCCACCACCTCCCTGGGCAGCCCCTTCCAATGTCTGACCACTCTTTCCATGAAGACTGTTGAAGGCATAAATCCAAGGGTTAAACAAATCCTGGGTTTGACCCCTCCCATGATTCCCAACTGCAGTGGTTTCACCGTGGCTGCTTGAGCTCACCTGGTACCTGTGGAAAGCACAGCTGGGTCTGTTATTTATTGCTCTGAACATTCTGCTTTGCACGTTTCACTTCCTCCTGATTCTCTCAGCTTTTTCTCCTGGCTTTGCTCCCAGGCTGTCCTCCTGAAGCCCTGCATTACCCTTCCACTTGGCCTCATGCTCGCTGTCCTCTGCCTTATTTCCCTCACAATTCAGTGTTTCCTTGTAAATCCTCCTCGGCTGCTCCGTACCTGCCCTCCCTGTGCCTCCAGGCACTTCTGCCAGCACAATTTCTGAAGATTTTGTCGATGTTTCCATCTGGTTACTCGGTGGATCTGCTCACTACATGAATTCCCTGTGTCTTTCTAGCTGGTCACATTTCTGAGCATGAAGGGAAAAGAAGTAATTGCTGCAGGGCACAGGGGTCAGTGTGTTTGGCTGGTCCTTTTCTACCCAGCTTTGACAACCTGACTGTTGGCCATTGACCTTGGTAACAACTGCCTATTCCCAGAGCTGAGTATATTGTGGGAGCACATGGAAATCTGGATAATCTGTGTAATAGCTAGATTTTCAAATTCTAGGGGGTTTTTATTCTGGTGAATCAATGTACTTTTTTCCTTGAGCATTGCCATTCTGGAACCACAATAATCCATCAATAAAATACGTATTTAGACCTGTAAATAACAGTAAACAGAAGTGACCAGAATTGTTACCCATGGCTATTCCTTCCACGTGAATTACAGAGCCAGGGATGCTTGTGTCAAAAGATGCAAGACCTGCCCAGCACCACATCTGCCAAATCACTGGATGAGCAGAGCTTATTTAGGAATCTGGAGCTCCCAAGGGATGCTCTGATGGTGTGAGCAGGCATTGTGTGGGCTTTGCATTCCTAGACATGTCACAAGGCTATTTGGTCCTGAATTTCTCTCCTGTTGGTGGAAGTCAACAGCATTGATGTTAGGGAATTCAGTGGAGATGCAATTGCAGTAAAAGAGCTGGGGAAGTCAGTGTGGGATAAAGATTTAAGGAGATTTTGCTCATTTCAGAACAAGTGATAGACTGCTGCATCTCTGGGACCATGCAGTCCCGGGGTACAATGCAGACTGCTGCTGCAGAAGTGCCCATGATGAATGGTAATGAAAGCTTCTTTGCATAAGATTTTCATTTTTCTGGAGAGAAACATTTATTGCTGGTGAGTGATGGTATGGGCTTTGGTTTTTTTGCATCTGCTATTTCCTAATCCACTGATAAATCTTAACTGTGCACATTCTAGCTATTCTTAATTATCTAAATGACCCTTCTCAGAGCTGACTGGCATTTGGACAGGCTGGGCAGCCTAGCCCACCAGATCTGCTGGAAGTCTGCTCCAAGTGAAAAAGCAAAAGGAAAAAGAGGGAGAGGCAGAGATGGTACAACCTGCCAGGAAAGAATATATCAGCTTCAAGGAGAGCTGCTTCCTTTGGATCTTGACAAAAATGCCACCTCTGCCTTTCTTGTCCCAGGCTCCTGGGATTAGCTGGCTTGGCTGGGATTAGCTTGATTCCCACAGGACACAAGGTGGAGACAGGACAGATTCTTGGCTATTTGAGAGAAGGAACTTGGGCCTGGCCTTTGTCTAAAGACAATCTTTTCCAAAGGGGTTTTGTTGCTGCTCCAAAGCTTCAGTGCTGCCAGCTCAGGAAATTAAGTGGGGAAAAAAAAAGAAAAGAAACCAAAGTTCCTCACAACCCACTGAATCACAATCTTTAAATTGTGAGATTTGGAAAACAAACAAAATGTCATTAAGAATTTTTATTCTGTTTTTTGACTTTTAATCTTCTTACTCTCATGTGTCACATTGTTCTTCATTTAAAATTCACCTTAACCTCATGCTCCTCTGATGGAGGCTGGGATAATCCTTTCTGAGGAGTTACTGTGCATTAATTGCTTGTCTTGACTCTTTTCCTTCCTTTTTTCCCCATTTCACCTTACCTTTTTGTTATGCAGCTCTTGCACCGGAGATACAAAATGTTTCTGGAGAAAATGATAAAAAAAATTAATATAACTACTTCTCACATATTATGTTTTCTGATTATTTTTTAATAAAAAATTATATTGGTTACAAAAAAGTTATGCATAAGAGTGTAATTGCATCATCAACTGCTTTCTAATGGCTAGAAAAAATTATTAGCCCAAACAGAGCTTAAGGTAACTTACTGTTATAATTAGATTTAGAATCTTTCAATGTATCTTATAAAACTTCTCACACATTCCAAGCACTTTAAAGAAATGAGAATTATATTAAATTATTTTTATAATTCTGTCAACTGCATAGTGATATAAATTATTCAGTAATTACAGTAAATATGAGCTTAATACATATCATTGTAATTAACTGTCCAAATAACTAGTAGTAATATATTTTTCTTATAACTCTCTTTTGATTTCATGGCTTCGAGAGTTGTCCTTTGCTTGAGTCCTTCTCTCACAGTTTATCCTCAGTAGTAGACAGCACCTAATTTCTATGCTGTGGATTAATGTTGGGAGGGGTTTCTCCTATGGCTGGAAAAGGAGCCTGTGCACAGTCAGCCAGTTTTGCTTGGCCAGTGCTGATACCTGCAGTGCTGCAGCCCTTAAATCAGGTGTTTTCACCCTGAATGTGGTCCACGGAGCCTGAAGCATCTCCACTGCCAGCTGAGAGCTGAGTCTTCTTGGTGCAGCTTGCTGGGACCATCCTCTTCATGCAGGACACAACCTCCTTGGAGATGCTGTGGATCTTGGTGGGAGTGTGAGCAGGGGACAACCTCCAAAAGTCACAGGCAAGGCAACCCAAAGGTGAAGGTGACTGTGCTGGGCACCACAACAGAGCTAAAGCCTGTTTGTGGGCATCTGGGCTCAGCCAGGGATGAGTCTTGTTGGAAAGGTGAGGGTGAAAGTGTCCATCTCCTGTGAGAGAACAGGTCCCTACTGGCCAGAGCTGGGACATGTTGCTGGATGTGGGCTGTCCAGAGCTCCCACAGATGTGGAACTTCATGGCAAAGGATTTGAGATGATTCTGGACCACCTCACCCTGCTGGGATGGTGGGTCTGTGCTGACTGTGCCCACTGTGGATGGGGGTAGTTGAGAGCTTGGTGGTGAAGAAAAGAATGAGACGTCATCTGCAGAGCAACCCAACCAAGAGGTATGAGATAAATGCCCACCAGGAAATGGGCATCTCCAGCCCTTCATCTGTCTGGGTTGCTTTCCCCAGCTCCAACAACTCTGTCTGAGGCAGCTTGTGTCAGTATCAACCTGTGTTTAACATTAAAAAATTGAGATCATCATACACCCCTTGGGAATGTTGGTTATTAACTCTCATTCCTTGGTCTGTGTCAGCTGGTCATCTCATTCTTTATTTTGCAATGGCAAAAAATCCCATGTGTAGAGCTTGGGATTTATATCTACACTGCAAAGGGGGTGTTCCTGTCTGTCCCTTGCAATGCCTCCCCGTGGCTCTGTTCAGGAACCAGGATGCCAGTATGCTCTTTGCTTACCCTTTAAACTTCCTCTTTCATTGGAAGGAAGAGCGTTTGGATGGTTATAAGACCATCCCCCCTGTTCTGGGAAAGTATTTCCTAAATTTTGCTGCCAGAGAATACCAGCTGTCCTCTGCTTGAGCAAAGCACAACCTTGGGAGCTTTGTGGTGAGTTGGGGATGGCTCAGCCCAAAGTGAGGAGCATGTGATGTCTGTGATGGCCATGCTGAAGAACTCAGAGTTACCTGTGAGCTGACAGTGGGGTCCTGCCTGGGAGCCCTCAAACAAAACGAGGATGGGAGGAATTTACAGCCACGAGTGTAGAGGGGTGATGTTGGTTGGGCAGCACAAGTCCTGGAAGCACTTCAGAGTAGTAACTTTTTACTAGAAAAATGATTGTAATGTTAAATCCATCACAGGCCGCCAAGAGAGGGGGTTTGTAATTTTTTTAAATTTGATGGAAGAGGGAGAGGGGGCACCTGATACTTTTATTCAACTGACTAAAGAGCTCATGTTAACATTCGCTTTTTAAGATACAACGTCGGCCTGTGTGTAAAATGAGCTTTGAAGTGCAGAGCTGACAAAGCCCAGGGGAAAGCATGTCTTTTATTAACAACTGCTGGTACACTGCAGGAACCAGATTGGAATGTTTAGTGAAAACCTTTTCTGTGTGAGCAAGAGGAATCGATGGGCTGGGACATCCACTGGCCATGGCAGGAGGCTTTGGGGAACATTTGCCCTCCTTCTTCATGTCTGTGCAGTGCCTTGAACCCATGGGAGGGGTGGGAGGAGCAGCCTGTGGTGACAATCACAGCTGGGGCTCCATGAACAAGTCACTGTACATTGGAACTCTTTTTATTCTAGACTCCTGACACGGCAGTTGGGGTTTTTTTGTCTTGTTTTGTTTTGTTGTTTTGGGCTTTTTGGCTTTGTTGTTGGTTTGGGTTTTGGTTTTTCTTTTTAGTATTGAGGTGTCTTAGGGCCCAAGGATGCCCTTGGGTTTCAGTGGCACACTGGGTGCTGGTTCTGCAGAAGGGGCTTAGGCTCTGTTAAAAGTCATTTTAACAAAGAAGCCTCATTAGTGTGTCATACACGTATACATCTGCAGATTTACTTTAAACATATATATATAATACAGCAGGTGGGACCATTATTTCCTCTCTTTGATCTGCCTTGCACAAATGGAGATTTACCTGGCAGATCTGAGCCTGTAGCTCCCTTCTCCCTCTCCTTCCAGCAGTGCTTTGCATCCCGGCTGCCACTTCCTTCTTTTGCTTCACAGGACCCCAAAATACATCCTGTCCACAGATGAGACCGTGCTGAGCCCCAGTGGTTGGAAGAAAACCCCCACCTCCTTCAGATGGTTATTCCTGGAAGTCAGGCTGGAAGTTGCTGCTAGAGAAGGTCACAGCCTTTGGTCTTCAAATCAAATCCTGCTGAGTGTGGCAGTGATATGACAGGGATGTCAAATGCCAAAATTATTGACTATGAGGGTGATCAGGCTCTGGCACAGGTTGCCCAGAGAAGCTGTGGCTGCCCCATCCCTGGACGTGTCCAAGGCCAGGTTGGAGCAACCTGGGATAGTGGAAGGTGTCCCTGCCCATGGCAGGGAGTGGAACGAGATGATCTCTAAGGTCCCTTTCCACCCAGGCCATTCTATGATCTCATTAGAGACATTCTTGTCTTAAGACCTGGTCCAGACTTGTCCAAGTCTAGAGAAAGAGCTCAGTTTTAGTGCTGTGATTAGACATTTGCAGCTTTTGGCTTTGGGATTTGGGGATCTGAGACTGGCTGATACAGAGTGAAATACGAGCATCCTGAATTTTTTATGTTGCAGTTCAAGTATATTTGGGCTAGATTCATCAAAGGAATAACCGGGAGAGATATTTTTCATTTGTAGAATCTTAATGAATACATGACACTGCTATTCATTATTTATCTGCTTTCATATTTTAATTAATAGTTCTACTGGCCATTTCTGATTTTTTTTGCCATATTTATAGAAAACTATCACTTCAAAAATATTGATTCATGCTGCTGTTTGTTATCTTTCATAACTTTTCTGTAATATTAGGGCAGAATGAATTTTGCTGTAACTTTTAAGTACATAAATGAAGGAGAAGAATGTCATCTATTTTCTGTTCCTTTGAGACCTGTCAAAAGTTTGTGGGTTTCCTTCCCCAAAATCCTTTTACAATGCAGCTGACATGATTTAACCAGCAAAGGAGGTGTTTCTTGTGCAGGAAAGAGCCACTAGAGGACACCACCAGACGACACATAAAGCAAACAGGCAGATCCATGAACAGGGAAAATGGGGAAAAAAATTAGTAGGGATGGGGAAATGCTGATTCCTAACGTTTCAAGTGGATGAATTGTTCTTATACAGCACCTCCTTATTGCCAGCCAGCACACATGGGCTGGGAATGCACAAATCCTTGCAACACCATTCTTTGGACTGTCCTGTGCAGGGCCAGGAGTTGGACTTTGATTATCCTTGTAGGTTCCTTTCAGCTCAGGATATTTTATGATTCTGTGATTGTATTCTCTGAGCTTTATTTCCCACGATTGTGGAGCAGATCTGCCCAGATGCTCTGCAGAGCTTCTCTCCCTGACCTGGAGGAATCCCAGGACCCCACAGCAGGGTGGGGTGTGGGTGAGGTAACATTTCTCACCATGTGAACCCTTGACGCCCCTTCTGTGCTGGACCTTTGTGATTCCTGCAGGAAAGTCTTTCCAGGGAGGAAAAAGCTCTGCATTTGCTGAAGCTACTGTGAAAAATGATGGAAGTATGAAACAGACCTCTCCTTTGAAGGTTCCCTTTGAAAGAAGTGTGTCCAAGTGCAATGAAAGGTTTAGAAAACTTTCAAGTAACAGGTTTAAGGACAAGATAATGATGTCAACAAAGGAGTTAGGGTTGGGAGATGACACAAATGGGAATATTTTCCCTGTACAAGAGCAGTATCCAAGCCAGGTACAAGGATTTTTTTTTCACTTATGAAAAAATAACACCAAAACCTCTTCATTTTAAGCATTTTTAAATATTCAAGGAAAATTATCTGTGAAGCATTTACAGAAGAATCAGATCACAAAGTCTAGTTCTTGGGCTCTTGGCTGTAAACCGAAAGTCTTTAGGGCAGAGAGAGAAATGTTGTTTCATAAGACTCTGCAAACCTAAACACAAAACCCTCATGAAACCCAGTTGAAGAATTTGTCTCTTTTCATTCTCTCACATCTTTGCAGTAGATGCCAGAGGAACAGTGAGTGCTGAGGATTTCTTAAATGCCTTTTAATCCCACCAAAATTATGTCAGTTGTGTGAAATCTCAGCTCTGATGAAGATGATGGTGAGGCTCCAGCGATTCCTTGAGTGGCATCAAAGTTTTGTGTTTGAACTTTGACTTCCCTGCCTTATTCTCTACATTGATACAGCTAAACCCCCACATGCCAGGGATTTCAGGGAATGCAAAGACAGCTGGTGAAATTCTCCACTTATCTCTAAAATGCTTTTTTTAATGGCTTTGGGTTTGCTGATGAAAAATAAAATCATATACACACAAACGTACCTGCCAACAAAGGCTGCTCTTAATGTGACAAGGATTGTCTGTGAGTGGCAGGGCTCTGTCAAGCCTGAGGGCCCATTCCCAGATAATTTTAACCAAATCCACCCATATTTGTTTCTTAACGTTTCTCTCAAGATGACAAAAAACCCCAGACAAACAAAACTGAACTAAATAAATAATACAACAACCCTAAATATATAATATGGTTATTGGTTGCATCTTTTTGTTAAAAAAAGCACAACTAAAAGGCTTTTTTTGTTAAACTTCCAACATTTTTCAGGCCAAATGCTAAAAGTGTAACAAGATTAAATAAAATTATCATACTTCCAATATTTCCAAGATAGAACTATTCCAACCTCTCCTTTAATTATTTAAAAAATTTGAAACTTTTGAGTCGAAGAGATTTTGGAGAACATTTAGGTGGATTCCTAATAAATCTGCTGGAATAGTTGTTTTGGAAAAAATATCCATTCCTTTCCTCATTCTCAGGAGAAGGTGAAATGATTTTTTTTTCCTGGTTGTATCAATGAGAAGTAAATCTTTCCTCCACTAATGCTCACATCTCCAGTGGGATTTACGTAGATTAGAAGCTGGACTGGTCAGTAAAACTTTCCTTAATGGAAAACTCAGGGGTTTACCTTTCTCTGAGGATGGTATTTGTTCTCAGTGGGAACATCCCTACCTTTCTTTAGCTCACATCAGGAAAGGGATAAAGCTCATCCTTTAGATGCAGAGCAACAGTAACTTCCCTTCAAGGCTGGTGAGTGGCATCTTCCTCTGCAGGTACAAACCTTCCCAGATACAGTTTATTCCCAGAGGAGCAGAGCAGTGCCTGCTTTCCATGGGGATTTCCAGACTTGGAGCAGCATCGCTGTTTATACTCCCACTGAGGAATGTGCAAAATCAACCTTGGGATGGTCCCTGCACAAGGAGGTTACATGGCATGGAGCTGCTTTTAAAACTACTTTTCATGGAGTTTTCTTCTCTTTTTCCTCTCTTCCCTTTTTCTCTTCTCTCTTCTTCTCTTCTCTTCTCTTCTCTTCTCTTCTCTTCTCTTCTCTTCTCTTCTCTTCTCTTCTCTTCTCTTCTCTTCTCTTCTCTTCTCTTCCCTTCTCTTCCCTTCTCTTCCCTTCTTTCTTCTTTTCTCTTTTCTTCTCTTTCCCCTTTTCTTTTCTCCTCTTTTCTCTTCTTCTATTTTTTTTTTCTTTTCCTCCTGTTTTCTTCTGGGTTTTGTTTAATTTTTGTTTGGGTTTTTTTGGGGAAAGGCGGGAGCTTTTTTTTTTTTTTTTTTTCCTCTTCCCTCTCCTGTTTTCCTCTCCCTTTCTCTTTCCGTTCCTCTCCTCTTTTCCTTCTCTGTGCTGTGACCACGTCCGTCTCCTGCCTTGCCAGCCCAGCCCGGGCTGTGGCAGCCCCAGGTCCCCCCGGAGCCCCCGGACCGGCTCCGCTCTGTCCTTCCGTGAGCCGGTCACCAGAGGGGGACAGAGCCCCACGCACGGCACCTGCGGAGGGAACACTCCTTCCCCCACCCAAAAGCTCCTGCCAGGATCGTGCCAGGCGGGTTTTGGGGTGGCAGGTCCCCAGCTGCACCCCGGGGTGCCCCAGACCCAGCACCGGGGGTGATGCTGGTCACCCTTTGCCACCACACGGCACCACCGTCCCTTTAGCCTGGCAAAGATGCGTGCGCTTGAAAATAAACACACCACCAGCCCTTAAAACAGCTGGGCATTCGCCGGGGGTTAAGCAGAGGATGGAGCTGTGTTGCGGACTTGGTTTTGGAACTGCTTGTTTTTTCCTGTCTGTCGTCGTAACAAAAATACTGTTTCAAAATTACTCTTCCTATGTTTAAAGATACCTGTACCCCCCCCAGTTTTGATGTGATTTGCTGAAAACTGCAACACAGCTGATGTCCAAGTGTTTGAGTTAGCACCACCCACCCAGGAGAAGAGTTTGCAACCGGCGGCATTGAAATGAGAGAAGCAAATTTGATGAGTATTTGGCTTTTTCAATAGCTAGCTATGCCTGATTGGAGCCCGTGGGGAAAACAAACACAATTATTTGTGTGAGATTGAATTTCAATTCCAATAGAAAATATAAAATCTGTCACCTGAATGGCTGTGGGCTGGAGGATGCTCTGTCAGCAGTGCTGGTGGGTACCAGCAGTAGCAGCCAGCCCTGAGTCCAGGCATGTGCTCAGGTGCCTGAGTCCTCCTGTCCCACTGCCAGATCTGACCCCTAAAATGTGGGTCAGCCATATGGCAAGGCTCAGCTCCCTCCCAGAAACCATGGAGATGGCAAAGCAGGTCCCTGGAACTGAGGACCAGGGGGATGTCCTGCAGGCTGCAAGCCTGGCTTTGGTTGCTTGGTCGGTCAAGCCTGATAGAGCAGAATCTGTGAGACCCTAAGAACATACAAATAATATTTGGCTTGAGTCCTTTTCCTCAGCACTGGACAGCTTGGTGCTGAATGCATGTTTTTTCCTCCAGATCCTCAGTGTCAGACCCTCACCCGAATCCAGCTGTCTCTGGTAATTAAATTTTAATGCCTCAAGCTGGGAGTTAGTTTTGGTGTTTGAAGTAAAGAATGTTAGCAGCCCTGGCATGGTCATCTGTGGGCTTTGAAGTTCCCTGTCTGCCACCAAGGAAGGTGGGGGACAGTCCCATCTCCATGGGGGCGGCCACTGTGTCTGGTCCCAGCTGAACCCACGCAGCAGTTATCCATTAATTTAGGGAATCAAGGAGTTTTCTCTTGAGCAGATGGGAGAGGCTGAAAAGCTAATGAGAGTTTATTCTGATGGATCTGAAGAATGCATTAAATATTCTTGAGGCAGCCACAGAGGGCCGTGTGGGCAGCTTGTGGCACCTTTGCAGCCCCTGTGGTGGCATCTGCAGATGTGCCAGTGTCAGTGATGGGGGATGTGACACTGAGCTCCCACAGCCCATCCTGGGCAGTGACATCCCACAGACCTGGAGCAGGTCCCCGCGGTCACAGCCAGGGGAAGTCATGCCCTGGAGTGTCTCCTTTGCTGCAGAGGGAAGAGGAATTTGAGATGGAGGTGGTGACTATAAAACCAGCCGTGCTGCCATCTGAGAATCTCCTCCTTAAACCATTTCATTGTAATTACTGTGCACGCAGAAGGCCTGGGTAATTATGACGTGGTTTTGTGGGTGTAAATTTAACATGTTGTTCCCATGTAGTCACACTGTGAGAGAAGACTTTTTCCTTTGAGTTTTATTCCTTCACTCCCTGCTTTCAGTTCCTTCCTGGACTCAGTACAGTCACCTGAGTGGGAAATAGCTCTGACCCCTGATGAGCAGCAGGGACTGGCACTGCTGTCAGGCAAATCTGGTTTGGAGGAAAAAGCAGCAAAGTGCAATTATTAGGTCTCACAAGGCTCCTGAGCCACCTTGCCCCCAAACAAACCTTGGATAGCATGAAGTTGTGTCAGGAGGGGAATTAGGCTGGATATCAGGGAAAAGGTCTTCCCCCAGAGGGTGGTTGGGCACTGAACAGGCTCCCCAGGGTTTGGGCACAGCCCCAAGGCTGCCAGAGCTCAGGGAGGGTTTGGACAACAGGGACAGGGTGGGATTGTTGGGGTGTCTGTGCAGGGCCAGGAGTTGGATTCAATAATCCTTGTAGGTCCCTTCCAGCTCAGGATACTTTGTGGCTCTCTGATGATTAATGAGTTCCAAAGAGATGCTCAAGCCTAACAAACCTCGTGTTTGAGTGCTGGGGTTTATTCAGGGATCCTGGGGGTGGGTTTCACTTCTCCAGAGCTCTGGAGGCCAGAACTTGTTGAGCTGAAACACTGATCTCTCTCCCAGGTTAGCACAGAACAATGGTGCAGATGTATATTGGGGACAGTTTTTTGCATTTTTGTTTCTGATTTTAACATATTGAACAAAAAGCCATGAATCTCAGATTATATTAATTTATCTATTGTAAGAGAAGGTTCCATGGAATTAGAGCAGTTGCCCCTTTCAGCTGGTCATAATAACCTGAATTTTGTCAGTGCCTGTGTTCAGCTGTAAGCAGGAAAACAAATCAGCACAAATGTGGCTTGTTGAAACATTCCCACAGCCCAGGACAAGAGAGGTGGCTACAAACAACTCAGAATATACGTGTGCTTATGTGTCTGGGTGTAATATAGTCAGACAAACCTGCACTGCTGTCTGAGCTGTACAACATATGACTGGGAAAAGACTCTCAAGTAAGTTATAAATTGTTTCCTGTCACCCATGCTGCTGTCTCAGTCTGCTGTTCCACTGCTTCCTATTACATTTGTTTCCTTCCTCCTTCCCTTTCCCCATACAAAAACAAAACCAGAAGTGCCTGTGCTGAAGGCACCCATGCTTATGCCTTGCTCAGAGTATTTTTTGTAGAATCCCCTGGGTTTGGGCTGCCCAGTTCTCACAAATAATCTAGTCAATGAAGCCCATTGCTGAGAAGTTGGTTTTCTGCTGGATGGATAAAGATGCTGTCAGAAGCAGTTTCATTTTTTCAGTTTCTCTTTGATTTCCCACACATACACTCCATAACATAATGTGTCCTGCTGAGAGTTAAACCTCTCTGTGCCTTTGGAATTACCTCACTACAATAGCTGATGTTTTCTTCCCAGTCCCACATCTTTTGTGAACCCAAAATCTTTTGGGCTTGTCCTTCCTGTGCACAATCCCTCTGTGCTCCATTTGGAAAGCTGGACCTCCATCTGAAGGTCTGTATTTGTGCCCACAGAGCCCCAGATGTGCTCTGGAGTGTCCACATTGCCCTTGGCACGTGTATAATGGACTCACTGTGGAAATAATGAGGTTGGGTAATTTTGGGAGCAATAAAGATGGAAGGTGTTATATTTTCTTTCATCTTGTTTTCCTTCCTGAAGACCACTGGATCCACTTTGGACAGTAAAGGAGATGAGTGGAAAATTAAGATATAGACAAGAAAAACACAGGTGTTCATATTTCCAACAGGGAAAGCACTTTATTGTACTGAAGTTTTCCACAGTATCCCCATATACATCCATATCCACAGGTCTTGGGGGTGTTCTGAGTACCTTGTCATTATGACACTCCTTCAGTTGGTGGGGCTTTGGCCACCTGGGAAAAGGTGTTTTTAAAATGTAATGGTTTTGTCCCCAAACCTTGCCCTGTGACGACAAGGTCCAAGTGATTTTTGACTTTGTGTAGGTGCTTTTAGTTACTCCAGGCTACATTTTTAAGTATAAAAGTGCATCTTGCTCACAGCTGAGGGAAGCACAGGGAACAGGAGCAGGAGGGAACATCCCAAGGATCTGCCCTGCTGCCCACTCGTGATCGATCCCCTGGTGTGAGTGGCAAGGGAACGTGTCAATTAATTTTGTTTACTTGAACAGAATTAATGTTCTCCTTCATCTTAAAAAAGATGCTTCATCTAGCTTTGAACATTTTTTATTGGAACTGTAAAAATAATTTTGTGACTTTTTTTTTTCAAAATCAAGAGAACATAGGAAAGTGAATGTTCTGATCAGCTTCCACTTAATAGATGTGCACTTTTCAAAGGGATGATTACTTCAGATTTTTTAATGAGCCCCATGGACTGGACATGGCCAAGAAAAATGCCTGGCTTAAGGTCCTGCTTGTTTTGTTTTCTCCCACCTGTGGAATAAGTGCACAAGAAATTTTGTAGGTGACAGGATGGGATGGTGAAGGGAACAGATGAGATAAAAGTTCATTATACCTGAATATTTTTTGACAAAGATCTAAGCAAGCTCTCAGTCTTGTACAACAGGGTTACATCCTGCTAGTGTGACCAGTCCTGCATTTTGAACTGCCCTGATAAGTCTGGAAAATTGCTTGTAATGTTTATATACTGCCACTATTTCTGCAGTTTTGGAATTTCATTTGAACTTCCCCAAGGTTGTCAGGAGTCTGGGCTGGACTAATTCTTAGGGAGGGAAGCAGAAGAGCTCTGTCGTTTCTGTGTCTTTTAAATGGAAGTTCAGAGCTTGCTTGTTCAGTGCCTTGGAAAGTAACTGATGACAAAAGAGATTTGGAGTTTGGATAAGATAAGAATCAAATTGAATATTTGTCCTGAACCAGCAATGCACTTTATCTATTCAGGAGATCAAAAGAGATGCACTTGTTTTGAAATGGTTTTTCTGTTTTCTTCATCTCTTAAAATTCTCTGTGCTGATATTGGACTTGAGCACAAAATTTATCAACAGTCACAAACACCATGGGGCAGTGATAAATTTGTCTCAAACTTGGTAATAGTGAACTTTCCCATCCCTCTTTTGTGGTGGCAAAGTACCACAGGAATTATAAACATCACGTGAGACTCAAAGCCTCTGGAGGTACTTTCAGAATTTATTAAGAAAGAGAGAACTCCACAGAGCTGCTGATTTCAGAGATGGACCTGGGCTGAAACATCCTCATGGTCCCAGCTCCCAAAATCCCTGAAGTTCAGCTTATGCAGCTGCTTCCATTTACCAGATTGGGCAGACACCTAAATTCAGTATAATTAACCACGTGCAAGTGCACCCCTGAACAGGAATTACACACTGCAGTCCTGAGCCAATATCTCTGAGCCTTCTTGCTTTGGTGAATTGCAGTTTATTCCTCTTGGACCAAGGCCTAGTGCCTTCCTCCTTGGAGACGATTCCCGTAATTCCTGTGTAATTAGATTAGCTCTAACTAGACCTACCTACAACAGACAGAATGAATTTTTCTAACCTCCCCAGATCCTGTTGAAAATGATGCCTGTGGTCCCTCCCAGTGGGAGCTTGTGCTTAGCAGAGACACAGAGACAGAAAATAGCCTTTTTAAAATGAAGATTTGTACAGCACTAACTGCAGGACTAGTGAAGTTTAAGAAGTGTTAATTGATAAGGGGTCTGGTTTTGCTTTTATTCTCTGAATCCAGTAAACTGGAGTCCAGGAACCAGGAGATATATCAGGAGGTTGGTGTAGACACTGAAATGGCTGGTTTTTCACTACCTCTTGATATTTATTTAGAAGGCACTAGAAAAAACCTTGCATTTTCTGACAAACCTGCCAATAAATTTGCTCAGTAGGTACAAATAATGAGCAGCATGGGGACATGGCTGGCAGATGATAGTCTTGACATGTTTGTAAGCAACTCAAAATCCATTACCATGTGATCAAAATTGCACAAGAGTCTAAGGAAACACAGAATCAGGGTCTAAAATCTAATATATCAATTGTGATATGCTACCTAGTAATCAGCTACAAGAAAACTTATCTTGCTAAGGTCATATTTCTAGCTAGCATAGAGACTGAAAATTAAAGAATTAGCATATTTGTGGCAAATAAAATATTATGCTTCCAAGCAAGTGACTGTCCTTATTTAATGCCCTGCTTTGTATTTAGAGTAGCTGCAGAGTCACATCCTATATGTGCTCAGTACAGCCAGCTGAATTATGTGTTTAGAATAATTCATCAGCCAAATTCATGTCCATGAATAATCTGCATTCAGATCATGACCTTTACCAAGCTGTGCTTTTTCCAGGGCTCAGAGCTTTCAGCTGATGTTGGGAAGAGGAGAGGAACACAGAGGAAGTTTTCTCCCGTCTCCTCCACTCTGGTAGGATTGTTTTGGGAGCAGGGCAGGACAGCCTCAGCCCAGGGGATGATTCAAAACGAGAAGAAGGATTTTCTGGGTGTGCTGCTGGAGGTGAGGAAACAGTGGTGTTTTAAGTACAGAGAAGAGGTTGAGACCACGGTGTCCTCCCCACACAGAGCTGAGCTGTGAGAGCCGTGTGTGGCTGGCAGTGAGTGCACATTTGCTGTCCCTAACCATGGAGTAAGAGCAGAAGTGCAGTCCCCAGAGTGAGCTGATGTGTGGCACCTTCCCAAGCCACAGTCACTGACTCCTCTTTGAGCTCTGGAGAGTCCAGAGAGCCCTGGAGAGTCACTGCTGGTGGCTCTTGTCCCTGAGCTGTCTGGCTGGGCAGGGCTGGAGATGTCTCACAGTTGCTGGACTCTGGGAAATGAGGCAGGGCAATCTGTCCAGCTGATATGTTTATTCACTGAAACAGCTGGCTTCTTATCCCAGCACCAACCTGGTGGGGAAAACACTAATGAAGCAGCTCTCACTGTGAGAGCTGAACTCATTCTGCACTCCTTAGTGCATTAGAGAGAAGAGAACAGAATTAAAACAGTGTCAGGACCATGGACAGGCACTCAGAAAAGCACAGGTTACAGCTGCAAGTGGTTGTAAGCCTTGGTAGGTTTTAATCATCGTGCCAAAAAGTAATAGGAAATAAAATAGCCAGAAAGCAACAGGGCTGTAAAGTGTCAGGAGTGAAAACTGAGCCAAGGAATTCCATTTAGCAAATATTATATCTTAATATTAGATGACTCTGGTGTTAGTGATTTTAGAAGTGAACTTTAGCATTTTTAGTATGAAACATTTACATTCTCCCTCATTTGCTTTCAGCAATTTCACAGAGCTTTGTGCTGCTCTCACACAGAAACATCTGGTGAATTCTGCAACATTCTTTATTTGCTTAAGAGAGTAAGCAAGATTTTGTATAACCTGCTGCTTCCCTTTGGCACTTTCTTCCCATCCTCTGGATCATCTGGGTGAAGGAAAACATCACAGGCTACAAGTCCTGGTGTTGCTGTGGTAGAGCCACAGTGTTTAGTTCAGGAGACCCTGGTGGTTTGATACACCAGGTCACCTGAGGAGTTGTTCTTCCTGCAAAATTAGCAGAACAACTCAGTCTTGGGGTTGGACTAGGTAGGCTGTAGTCCTAACTTTGTTGTTCCTCCTGTGGATGGAAGCAATGACTCAGTTTCTCCATCTGTCAGATGGGGGACTAGTAATGTTTCATAGTAAGAGTTTGGAGAGTGGATGAGAAGCTCAAAACAGATGATGTTCTGTAGAAAATGTGTGAAGGAAGATTGAAAGGGTTTTAGCACTCAGCACTGGGAAGTTTATTTGCTGTTTCAGCTTGTTCGTTCTTTCATCAGGCCATTGAACAACAGCTAATGAAAGGGGATGACCTTATATTTTTTTTACAAGATATTACTGTTTCTGTGTCTTTGAACCAATTAACCAGCAGCAGCTTTGTGTGTGGAATGCAGCAGCATTGGGTTCTCCCTGTCAGGGCTCTGATGACCGCTGCAAAAGCAAAAACGTGACTGAATGGGGCTTTCATTATTTCGTTATTCCCTAAATTTATTTTAGACTACCAAAGAATTAACGTGAATAATTTTCCCATTTCACCATCTGCTTTAGACTCCATTTCAAAGGGTTCCCAATGAGCATGGCATACAAAACCCTTTAAAAATGATCCTCTCCATACTTCCTGCACTCAGCAGTCTGCTAATGTGGCCAATAGATCTAGGTGATGGGCCTGCATGATTTAGAGAGGATCATTAGGGTTATGATGAGCAATGCAACTGTCTTGTTTATTCACAGTTAGCAATTTCAATGCATTGTGCTTTGTCTCAGAAAGAGATTTGCATTTAGGCTTTTATAGAGTAGTCCCAGAAACATTCAGTTGGGGAAACATTCACCTGGGACTCAGGAGCACAGGCTGCTCCACTGCTTTCCATCTTCTCTGCTTTGTGGATTGGGCTGGAAACACTGAGGAGATCTGGTGAGCTCCATAATTGACATGAGAGTAAGTGCACATCTTCCACTGGCATTCAAAAGGTTACTCACAAAGAGGTTACATATCTTGACTGCCAAGTTGCTGTCTCTATGAATTTCTCACTCATCCCATCTCTTGGGTTCAAGGTTTTTTTTTACTCAGCCTTTGCCTACCAAGATTGAACTTCACCAAATCCTCTATTAAACATCCTCACCGTGATGCCTCTCAGTGCAGTCCATGAATGCCCTTCTTCCTTGGAAGGAGGAAGAGGAGGAGGATTAGGAAGCTAAAGTATTTAACCTGCCTGTCAAACAAAATTATTCATGGCAGGTGAGTGGCTGAGCAGCATTTTGCAAGGTCTCCATGAATAATACATAAGATGGTCAGTCTTGGCATGGGAGCGTTGCTCCAACTTTGGAATAATTCACACGCCTGAAAGAAAAGAGACACATCCCAATATTTTCCATTTTCTGTGATGGCAGTGAGAGGATCCTTTGACAGTGGAGCATGAGGGGTTGCAGCTCTGCCCTGTGGGGTCTGAGCTGCAGGACAGGGGAGCACAGACACCCCTGCAGAGCTGAGGGGCTCTGAGTCATCCCACACCCCTGGCCGTGCCTGTGCCCGCAGCGACGTGTGAAACACATTTATTAGTGTGGGTAAAGCTGGATCATAACGAGGTTACAGAGCTCTGGGACTTCACTTAACTCATCTCCTGCCATCGTGGGACCAGGGGGGGAGATGAATGTGCAGCCACCCTCATCACTCCCCTCTAGATTTTGTTTGCAGTTCAGAAGACAGATGGACAGCCACGTACACAAATACACTCAGACTTCTCCCCAAAGTATGAGGTCATTCTGGTTTTTTATATAGTCAGAGTAAAATATTATAATGGCACCATTTCCTTCCTTCAAGCAAAAAAAAATAGTTGAGCAGATCCTCTATGCTTATGAAAAGCCTGTGAGTCTATTACTTTGCTGGGAATTGGATTTTTTTTTATTCTTGAAAGGGGCTGCTTTTCTCACCTAAAAAAATATTATATTTTGGCTGAAATACAGTTTTCACCATGTTTTGTAATAGAGTACATAAAGGACTTTGAATATTTTAATTTTTGATTATATATAGAAAGTCTTAGCTTTATATTTTGAAGTCCTGGCATCATATAAATTAAAACAAACAAGCAATAAACCCTCCAGATTTTTATTTTCATAAATTTGTATTTTCACAAGCTTATTTTCACTTGCTCTTTCTTCAGTTAACCTGAGCTGGCTTTTTACTCGCCCTCACAATCCACGTGATAATTAAAGGGAATACCAGTGTGTGTGAAAACCCCATCCAGCACCTCACAAACATGCACACACGGTTTGAAAACTTCATTTTGGTTACTGATTTGCTAATGCCAACATAAACAAGTCAAAAAAATCTTGGCGCAAACCCTGTAGGTCAAAGAGATTCGGTGATTTATTGACTTTGGTTTGATTATTTGATCTACAGACACAAAAGTCACTGAGAGACATGGCTGATCTAAGGAGATCCCATTTCCAGCACCCCATCCATGGGAGGATCAGGAGTCTGTGTGGTCAGAGGTAAACAGAGTGAGCATTGCAGCTTTAACATATGGCTGCAAGGGCACCGGAGTGAGGCCTTTAATTTCACATTAGGATTCTTCTCGTATTTGTTAGATAGAACAATATTAACCTTTTGAATTTATTTAGAAACTCATTAGTGCTTTTTTCTATAGTCCATTCTTTTCCTGATTAGCTCTCCTCATTACAATTCAAATTTCTTTCTGCTACATTTACCACATTGTCCTGCTTTCTCTCATCTCTATTGTTGCTCAGCTTAATTTATTAAAGCAATGAAAAGGGGAGGGGGATCGGTTGACAAAGCAGCATCCTGAGCCTTTGGTGCTCAGGGAGGAAGAGAGAAGGAGACACCCGTGAGCTTGCTTTTCCCCCAGGAAAAGGGGTGGGAGGATGTGGCAGCAGTTTCTATACAAGTGAGGGATTCAAGCAGCAAATAAAAGACCTGGATCTGCCTCAATCCATGCCCAAATTTGCCAGCAAGGCACTGAGGTTCCAGGTGAAGGCAGCTGCCCTCACACATACCCACAGTGACCCCCTCTTGCTGTGCTTCTTTAGCCTTGACTTTCCTGCTTTCTCATTTCAGCTGTTGCTCAATCTCACAGTTTTTAAAGAGAATTCTCCGAAAGTTCAGTGTCCTCATCGTGTCTCGGAAACATGCAACTACTGCCCCTGACTCCTCTGGCATCCTCTTTGTAAGGTTGTTCTTAAAACTGGGTGTATGCCTTGAGTAGCATTTCTTTTGTGTACTTTTGGTATCAAGATGGAAGTCTGGGAGCTGCTGTAGTTGCTCTTGACTTCACACATCTCCAGTTTAATATGAATTGATGCTTTGATAAGTTTTATTTCAGTGAGAGGCTTGAGCCTGTCCCTGCTTTGGAGGCACAGGAATGGAGAGATGCCAAGCTTCCTTTATACGCTTGCTGCCTGATTTGCAAAATAATTTTTGTTGGGAACATGGAATTTTTGTCCTATTCTTCTTATTTTATTTTAGTACAACGCCTATTTCTCAGCAGCAATGCTGCCACATCCCATGTGCTTGTGATTAAAGATGCACATGCTTCTGACAAGAGATGATTAAATACAGCCAGATGATTTTAACCAGCCCAGTCTTTGTGGTTCTCTGATTATTGGTGTGTTTGAACATCTCAGAAATGTGAATGAATGTGTTTATGCGGCAGCTATTGCAAAACAGGGAAGTGCCAGAGTATTTTATTTGAGGCACAGAGAGATTAACTCAGCAAAGGTTGTAGAGAGAGGTTTTGGCAGGGCCACAGAAAGAATTTAAATTTCTGAATTTCTACTCCAATGCTTTAATCATAAAATAATCTTTTCTCTGAATTCCTTTCTATAGGTGGTAATTATAGTTTTTGCTGGGTTTATGTCCTTTATAAAAACCTGTCTTTCACACATCTTGTGAAACTGAAAAAAAATAAAGAAGATAAAACAATCATAATTTTCCAAGTGTGTAATTCTGGACTCCAGCAGAGGCCTAAAACAAGTAAAGTAATTATTCCACTCAGTTCAGCACCATTTGGAGAATTAGACTATTTCGTGAATTGTAGTTTTAGAATAAGACACATGAACTGGAAAAAGTTCATTGAGCAACACGTAAAAGAAAACAAATTCTTGCAAATATCAGCTGAAGAAAAGGAACTGGCTGCAAGCCTTTAGCACGAAGGTGGGTGGAGTAAGACAGGAAAGGTCAATGATGCTGAGACAAGGTTAGAAGAAAACAAACAAAAATCAAGATTTTATTATTTTCTTTAGGTTATGGGGAAAATGCCAGGGCATACTTTCTGGGCTAAATTAATTCCTAGTGCAAGGGAATAAAGACTTTCCCCAAGGATGAACTTGGCCCATGGCAATTACAGGAGGTCAGTCAGGAGGAGCTGCCAGAGGAGGTGGAGCCAACTTGTTAAAGTCGAGGCTAGACGTGCATTTGTTAGTGATGGATAATTAACTTGTTCCTGGCAATCAGCCCCCAGGGCAGGAGGTGGACTTGATTTGCAAGTTCTGATTGCCAAGAAAGTCACCCACAATTGCCTGGGATCTTGCAGCTTTCTGATTTTCACCTTGGTCTTTTGTTCCCCTGTAAATGGTTTTTGTGGGGGTTTTTTGTTTGTTGGTTTTAGGTTTTAATTTTCTCTCCACAGGTCCTTTGCTTCACATAACACCATTTTCATACTTATTGCTACCGATGTGATTGAGCCTTTGCTGTGCTCTGATTTTGGGTGCCAGTTCCCATGGGGACTGGAGAACACAAACCATTCACATGGGTAAGGTGAGCAAAGTTACCTCTGGCTACAGAGAGGATTTGGATCATTACTTGTGGCTAAGGAGAGCACAGTGCACTTGTATGTGGGCTGCAGGACACCCTTATAGTATTTATTTCTACTTCTAAATAGCTTCTGGGTGCTAACAGCCCCACAGGACTGGTTTCCACCTCCTTTTCCCAGGAAACCTTTGTTCAGTTGCAGTTCCAGTTGATATTCTGCAGTATCTGAACATGCTCTGTTGTACAGTAACCTGTTCCTGAGAGGCTACTCAGTTGTCTGGGAATGATACAGGGGCTGCCAAACAGGATCAGCGTTGCTGAAGGGTCACCTATTGCTCACAAAATCCTCGTGGTGGTGGTTAAACTGCAGGTGGGGCTGAGCAGCAGGAATAACATAGGCTTGGAGTCCCCACGTAGAAGGAACTAAAGGCTGGAATTATCTCCTGTTTTAAGGAGTGGACATGAAAGAGTGTATTTTGACTGCTCAATACATGTATAATGCAGAGCCAGAAGCTGAAAATCAGGAGGCAAGAAGGTTTGGGTTTATTCCTTTGTGTTCCTGGAGGCAGGAAGGTGATGGGAGTTGCCGTGCTGCAAGTTTCCAGTTGGCCAACCTTGGACTTTTTCTTACTTTTAAATGAAGCAAATCAGGAAGGAGGGGAAGTGTAAGAGTCTTAATTAACTTTGTTATTATATCCTGTGTACAGAAGTGAAAGACAAGGCTGAGAAAGCACTAATGCCTAAGCACATCCTTCTAGCAGCACAGTTACTCTTGCTAGGAGGAAATTATATGAGTAGGATCTTGGTTTATGGTCCAGTTTGTGGGACCAGTACAGGCATGGGGAAGTGCTGGGGGCTTAATGCTGGAGGGCTTTCAGGGAGAGAGGTTGCTGCATTCACATTAAAGTTGTTGGTTTGGGGGCTTTTTGGGGGAGGATGTTGCATTTTGATGAGTGATGGTCCACTGTCTAAAGACAGAGTGGCACCAAATCTGTGGGACAGGAGCAGTTGCACATGCAGAAAGAGACTGAGGGGAAGGGGTTGTTGCTTAAGTGGAGTGGAATAAAAGCAAGAGAATTATATTAGGATTTAATTTCTGGCAATTGATGTAGTGCATAATAACTTCAATTTCAAAGGTTTTAATTTCCCTCGCTTTGTGCCTTATTAAGACTCCAACCTATATTTAATGGTGGGAATATAACTTTTTGCTTCCTTAATTCTCTGCCTGCAATTGATCTACATAACCTGCTAAATCTCCACTTGGATCTCTGAGACATGTGGGGTTTCTCACTGTATCCTGAGAGACACAAAATTGTAATGGAATTACAATTTTCTAACGTTTGGCTTTGCTTCCTTGTGATATAAGCAGAGTAAGAGAAGAGTGAAAAATGCTATTTGCCAATATTTTTGTCATGTTTCCAGGGGTGTTCCCAGCATGTCAGGCAGGTTTCTGCTCAAATCTCAATTTCTTTTGCGTAAATGGGATGTTCTGGGTCCAGACCTAAGGCCACCTTGCTGGATGGACCCTCTTAGAACCATGGCAGTCCAGCCAAGCAAACACCCTTACAGCATTTCTTTCACTCCAGCCTTCAGGAGTGAAAAGCCCTTCCCTGGGCTTTTGGAGACCCTAGGACTAGTCTAACTACAGTTTGGCAAGTCTTTCTCACTGGTTAGTACCTTTTGACCTCACAGGTTATGTTAGGACAGTGCACAGTTAGTCCAGCTATGTGTGTAACCACCTTGAGGAGTTCTGCTCCTGGAGAGCTTAATGGGCTGTGAATTTCACTTTAAAAGGAAAAAATAAAAGTATATATTTTATGGTTTTAAAAGGTGTATATCCAATTGATTGTTTTATGAAACAATTTTTCATAAATATTGGACTTGGGGAAATGCCTCCTTTGGCAAATTTTCTTTAAATCTATGGGTTACTCACATTTCACATAGTCTGGACTTGATGCATCGTTTAGTGGCAATTTCTCCTTTCATTTTCCTGTCTGTAATTGTGCTGTAGAACTTTTCCAGAATATTTCATTTTGGTGTGACTCATCCAGCTTCCTGAGACAAAGTGCAGCTTATTCAAACTATTCTAAATCTATTTATCCAGGCAAATATTTGGACATGTAAAGCAGTAATAAAGTGCTATGATGTCTATCAGGGCAGGAGAGCACACAAAAATCTTTGATATTGTAAGTCTCTCCCTGGTGTGTTTTATCTGGAGGTATTAATTGGCAAAGAGCAGGGCAGAAATTTGATTCATACCCATATCCATGCACAGGCAGTGGGTGAAAACTTTGCACATTTGAGCTCCATTTTCTTGACACTAAATTCAGTTTGCACAGGCTCACTGCTTTATCAGAGATGCTTCAGTACCAGGGGGCTCTGAGGTTTGGTGGCTGCGTGTAGATCTCTCTCCTCTGTGTCACTGGCTCAGTCTTTAAAAGCCAAGAGTTGTCATGAGCTGATGGCTGTGTAATGAATTCCTCAAAAGCAGCTGGTACCACTGTTGAATTTATCAAGTTCTTATGCTTTATATGGAATAGATTTTGCTCCTTAGCATGACTGAAAAGCCCCCAGAGCAGGTGCTGTCACTGAGCTTGAGCTCTCCATGCAGCAGGACAGGGCACTGTGCCAGCAGGGGAAACATTTGGGAAGAAATGGTGAGGATTTCTGGTCAGAAAGTCCAGTTAAAATTTTCTGCGAGTTCAGTTTGATGGGGCTTGGCGATTTCATGTCTCATCATGGAAGAGGCTTCACAAGGGACTCTTCCTCTCCCCACATTAAACTGGCTTTTTTTTTTAATCTGGAGACTTGTTTTCTGAATTGTTGGCAGAGGCTGCTAAAGCCCACCTGGGATGATGGGAGCTATAAATTGCTATAGAGATAGTTAGGAATTTGGGAACATTTCCTTGCTGCCAGGGCTACAGATGTGACAGACTGGTGTTTGTTCTCCCTTTTTTTTTTTGCTTGCTTTAAAATTTTGGCTGCCTGAATTAATTCATTTCCTATTGATTCTGTAATGAAGATAGAGGCCTGAATTCATATGCTGCTTTTTATTTGCATTTTTACTACAGTTAGTCTCATTTCGTTGTTGCTGAAGGCCATTAGTGAGGAGCTGGATGACTTGTCTATGCTTCTGCTTTCTGTAGTTTTCCAAAGCTCTATACATATTAAATCAGGCACCCTTTTTTGCTTCTGCAATTAACTAATCCACAATGCAAGAAGAGCAGTAGAATTGATTGAACGCTTCAGGTTTTAAGCCTTTAAAAAAAAATGCAACAAAATAACAAAACCCTTTTGTGGTGATGCTTTTCAAAATTGGTGTCCTTGCTCTTACAGAGATCTAGCCATGAAATTAGGATTAATAATAGATTGTGCCACCATGTCCCACTTCAGTCAATTCTGACTTGTGTTTTAAATGAATTTCTGATGTGACACGTTCATCTCTACAGCAGACATGGCTTCATCTTCCTGCTCATCCCACCTGCAGACAACAACTGGCTCTGCTTCCCTTAAGGTCCAGCAGCAGAACCAGCACACACGTTGTCTGGCATAAATAGCTTGAGTTGCTGGTTGTAGCAATTCTGTGGCAAGAGCCTGTGATTTTTTTTCCTTTATGGAGATCTCTCAGCCTCATTGCTTTACCCTCCTTCCCTGAATAAAGGAGATTGAAGCAAAGGAAGGTTGAAGGACGTTTCTCAGCAACATGTCTGAAGTTGCTGACTGGCACTGAGCCACGATAGTCAGTCAAATCAACACTAAGCTGCATTTCAACAAGAAAGAATTTGAGCTCAGTGTGACCTATTTTCTGAAATAAGGATTTGAAAGTTCTCTCCTGCATAATGGACTGTGTTGGCACCGCATCATGAAAGAAAAGTTGGATGCTATGTTCACTCTGTACCAGCAAAGTACTCCTGGGTCAAACTACTTCTGCTAAACTAAAGCCCCTTTTCTCTAAAATATGCTTGTCATTTATATGGTTAAAATAGTTTCCTTCCTTGTGATATTTTACCCTGTGAACTTTCCATTTTTTTTTGTACAGAAAGCCATGGGCCATTTATCGTGCAGTTTGTGCTCTCAGGTATTCTGTTCCTTGCTGAAATGAATTCCTTTTGCAGTTCTGCTTTGCAAAGTTATGCTACAGAGACACTCTGCTCACACCCACGAGCGTGCAGAACTCCTTGGAACCAACCCTTGCAGAGGAGAACCCTTCTCCTTACAGGGAGAAGCCTGGATGGCAAGAATGGTGTTCACATCAGCTTCCACGATATTTTTTCACAGCCCTTCAGTGGATACTGCCTGTTACATCAGCTCCTCCAAGGGGAAGTTCCCCTCTAGGATTAGGTGCTGGAGGTTGGTCCTTGAATACTCCTGCACCCTGGGCAGGGTGAATGGATGGGACTGGACATGTTATATTTCTACAAAAAGAGCTTGTCTAAGTTCATATGGGCAAAATACACAATAGTAACTGCACTAACTGCAGTTATTTCTGTTCACCATCCCTCCTCCTAAAGACACCCAGGGCTGGAATTTCCCCCAAATGGAGGAAGAGCGTTGGCAGTTCCAGCTCTGTGTAATTGTTTCCCAGTTTCCAAGTACACCTACAAAACATTGCCTGCAGCAGAACGTTAGAGATGATTAAAAGAATAGGGGTTTTTTTCAGAGATAAAAGATTTTATACCTCTTTGTAAATATAAAAATCTTAATTGAATGAAGTATTAATTGTCAGTAGAAGAACAAATGTAGCTTAAAAAGTATGTAAAGGCGTTGGAATTTATAAATGAGCTGGTAATGTAGGAAATAGAAAGCACTAAAAGTACTTAATTAAAACGTACAGATTTGAGGAGGAAAAAAAGTTGTAATTTTGAGTAATCATTCTAATAGATATTTCTTCAACTTCATTGAGCCTTATTGTTCTGTGTTGCAAATAGTTCATGTGTACCCTATTTTTTAGTTTATTAAGCAATGCCATATTTGCTGCTTGTTTGCCACCCTCAGAGCCTTCTTTCTAGGCTCAAGTGAAGAGCAGTTTTCACTGAAGGTGTGTATAGAATTTGGGGGCTATTTCACACCTCTGAGCCTCAGTAAGGACTATACACATTCTGGTGATCAAACCCAAAGTAGGAAACAACTACTCAGGGAAAGTAAAGGTGAGTTTTGCTTGGTTGTGACAATGAAAACTGGCCAATTACTTCAGCATTTAGCGCCTAAGAAGGTTAGGACAAGAGTCGCACTAATTATTGCCTCTGGACTGCCCCAGGTTAATCCCTTGGTGACACTGCAGCAGGTCCTTGGTGTGCTCAGAGCCTTGGCACTGCTCTGCCCTGCTGGCCCTGCAGATGTAACACAGAGGGAGAGCTGCCCTCTCTCATCTCTGATGAGGAAAGTGTTTATTTTTACTGATAAGAGCAAGCTCTCTCTTAAACTGCCACAGCCTGGGCCAGGAAAGCATAAAGCTCTGTTTCCTTGGGAGCTGCTTTGCTCTCCTCTGGGAATTAGCCAGGCATTAGTCACGGCTTAGCTGGGACCTCTCTTTGCCCTTTCCAAATAAATGGCTTTGGAAGAGGAGGGCAGGGCTGTGAGTCTTGGAAGGGATGAGGCACCTCCTGCCCAACCTCTGCTTGGGCTGGCTGATTTACAGAGCTGCAAGGAAGCTCTGGGGAGCCCATCTCCCGTGGCTAAGCAGGAGGCCAGTTGATCTCATTTCACCCTGGGACTGCTGGGGGCTGGTTGGGGATGAGTTTTGGTCCCTGGACACCATGACAGCCTGTGGAGGCTGTGCCAGAGGGGACTGCAAGCTCAGTCTCGTGCACAGTAGAGAGAGATCATTCTCTCCATCCCATCTCATCAGCTTATTAGGAAGCATTCATTAAAAAAACATCATGTTTGTGAGGCACTTTTTATGCTTCTCTCCTCATTTTGGAACAAATGCCAGAAATCCTGCCTAAGCAGCAGAGGAAAAGGCCATGTTCCTTATCTTGCTGCCAGAGTAAGAGCAGTGCTCCAGGCAGGATGGGGAGCCTTACCTGAGCTCTTACCACGGTGATGGCACTGCAGAAGGAATGATGGACAGTGTAATTGGTCCTGATAAATTCTTCTGTACTTGTCTGGATGTTCTACTAGTGAAAGAACTTGCATGAATCTATGGAAACCACTGGGAGTGTTTTTGCCACTGACTTAGGACAGGATTCCACCCTGTGGTTCTTCAGTTACTTTTCTGTTTGTCACTGTCTTTTTCACCTGTTTTCACTGACTGGCTTCTCCATGCCCTTTTTTTATTTTGAATAGGAAATATTTGCTACTGTCAGGCCTAGAGCAGCCAGAGACTCCTGCAAGGTACTCTGGACAGCAGAGGGGTTTATTTCAGACATGCTGAAATACTCAAATAATGGAAATTCTCCAGGTATTTGTTCCCCTGCCCTTTCTATACTGGATTGGCAATATATGTACTGGGTTTGGATTAGTCGCATGGAGCTGATGGATGTTTTTCTTTTATTTCTGTGCACACCTGCTTTTGAAAGTTGCACTGGAACAGCCTCTACGATGGCAATGTTGTGTTTCCTTCCTGGAATAATGGAGATTCCAGTGCCGAAGCTCAGACCCAGAGCTGGGCAGATCTCTGCTTAGGGAGTGGGAATGGGCTGCCACTGCCAGTCTATCTCCCATCACTTCTGGAAAAGGGGAGGAAACAGTTGAAAAGAAACAACACAATAACATCTTCCCAGTGACCTGCCATTAACCTCTGTGTCTTTTGGAGCTTAAAGCAATCAGCAAATACTTTTCCAAAGGCATTCAAAGACTGTTGTTCCTTTAGCGGCTCAGATAAAGAGCAGATCTTTGCTGCCTGGGGCTCTATCTGAATCATTCTTGCTAAAGTGTAAGGATGATTTCCTTTCTCTTACTGTGAAAAGTTTACACTTATGCATGAAGGACCAAAAGACATTTAGTTTGGCTGCACAGTAAAATAGTTTAGTGTTTTCGTTGCTTCATTACTTTATGCTGGTTGTTATAAACCAGCTTCCTCACAGCTACTGCTGCTCTTGAAATCTGTGCTGGGTCTCTGCATACTGACACATGCTGGAAAATGTAGCTTGCCCCAGTTGTTGCCTGTGCTGGAACAGCAGGCATGTTAAAAAAAAAAGCCTCTTCTTCAATCCATGTTGCTAAATTTGTATTGTGTGGGTGTTTGTCTGTATTTTCCTATTTTAGTGACTTTGAAAACATCTAACAGGGCAAGAGGAAACATCAGGAAGGATGCAAGGAGGGGAGATGAGGGGTGCAGGGGGCAGGGATGGAGATGCTTGGGGATCATGGTCAGGGCCACAGCAAAATAAACCTTAAGGAGGAGAGGGATGGAGCAATGGGTTCCTTTTTCTGACCCATCTGAGACGTGTTCCTGGCATCCTGGTGCACTGGCTCTGTATGTCACAGTCCTCTCTCCTTCTCTGAAATAGGCTTGGATTGAAAAATTCTGGATTGAAAAATTCTGTGTTGCTGGTGACGGTTAAGCGTTACATTAAGACAAGGGTTGTAGAGAGGGATAAAACGTTTCCTTACATGAAGAGAGATGGTCAAGGGGGAAAAAAAAGTCTTTTATTGGGGTGTATAAGCCTGTCTTTGCTGTAAGCAGCAAGGTGTCCTCCAGGACATGGTAATCCTTCACATGGCAGCTCTGGGAGATTGACAGGTAACAACAGCCACATTGGTAAAACTTTCTGCAGCTTTACTGTCCATAGCATCTGGCTTGCTTTCCCTGAGAGTGTTTTTCCTTAACTCTTCTTTTTCATTTCAGCCTTAAAAATGGTTGGAAAATTAGATTTTATTGATGGGAGAGTTGCACATAAGCCTTTTCTTTCACTTGTGTATTCAATGGAAATAAGTTGGCTGCAACTTCTTTTTCTGGTGGTTTAGGGTTTTTTGGGTTGGTTACTCATTGCAAACTGAAAAATAATAATTTCATTAAAATTGGGAGTGTCCCTGAATGTGTCCTCCTGTAGAAAACCTCGTTTTTCTTGGGGGGAGTGAAATATTTCACTGGAAAACGTTCAGCCAGTCTTGATTTGATTTTTGGCCTTTCTACATTTTGGCCCTGGTTCCCCATCAAATTTGGCTTTGTCTGTGTCCCCTTCCTCCCCATCTGCTGCACTCTAATGGGAAATAAATCTCCAAGCTCTTTTCTATTCCCTACCATCCCACAGTCTTCTGCTCTCGCTGAATCCCTGAGATCATATATGTCCATTTATAAGATGCTAAAAGTATCATTTATATTTTTACCCAGAATCCCTTTTGACTGGTGTCAGATACAGAAACACCAAGAAAATAAACTTCAATGATAAAAAAATATCCTTGTGGCTGTATCTGCAGTAAGGATAAGAACCTTTTTCAATGAAGATGAATTCTCTGGTTTCTTTCCCCCTTCCAGACACATTTCTGTCTCCCTCCTAAGTCAGTTTTGGGGGTATAAGATGGGACGGAGGTTGGCTCTTGTGTGGGCAGTGGACACACCACATCCCGTTTCCCTCTGCTGTGCTTTCCAGTCCAAACTTCTCCCTAGCAAGTGGATCTAAGTCACATGAGTTTCTGTGTTCAGAAACTCAAGTTCAATTCAAGTTCACATGAGTCCAGGATATGCCTTGGACCATGGGTTTCTTGGAGCATGGTAAGCCCATGCCCAATATCAGGAGATGTGTTAGTCCTTCATGGGACTTGCTTGTGTCAGCCTGCCAGAGAACTGTGAGTCTGTCATCACTATCCCAGATACAGCAACATCCCGACATCCCTTTGCCTACTGGGACCAGTGTGATCTGCCTTAGTGACCAACTGATATGTTCTGAATTGCTGTTTTGAAGAGCTTAGTGTCCTAATGTTTGAGGTGCTGAAGGTGCCCACACCTGAGCTAAGTGTCTAATGCAGTATAAAGCTTGAGCTGTGACATTCTTCCTCTTCCCAGAGATCACATCTCCTGTTGACACATTCCATGGAAGCCATTCCAGCTTGTGGTGGGACACGACAGGGCCACAGTGAACAGCTCTCCTGTGAGGAAAGGCTGAGAAAATTTGGATCATGTAGCCTGGAGAAGAGAAGGCTCTGGAGTGAACTTATTGTAGTCTTTTGGTATCTGAAAGGGCTCCAAGAAAAATTGAGAGGGATTTTTGTCAAGGGCATGGAGTCACAGGACAAGAGAGAGTGCCTTCAAACTGAAAGAGAGAAGGTTTAGATTAAATATGAGGAAGAAATTGTTCCCTGTGAGGGTGGTGAGACCCTGGCACAGGTTGTCCAAAGAAGCTGTGGCTGCTCCATCCCTGGAAGTGTCCAAGGCCAGGTTGAACAGAGCTTGGAGCAACCTGGGATAGTGGAAGGTGTCCCTGCCCGTGGCAGGGGGTGGGACTGGGTGGTCTTAAGGTCCCTTCCAGACCAAACCATTGTTTGAACCAGACCTAGTTTTAGGCCCAGCACAGGTTTTGTGAGTCAAGGCGCTGATTCACCATCCAAAGGCTGGTAAGCAACCTTTCCTCCAAGGAAAGGCACCACAACTTCCAGAGCTATTGTTTGGTACCACCAACTCTTCCAGCTTTCCAATGGATCTTGTACATTTTCATCTGTCCTGAGCACATCCACCTGTTACCAGAGGCACTGAGCCACACTGCCAGTGTGGGGAATGAAATGCAAAGGAAAAGGGGAAAACAGCTTTTGATTCCTGTCAGGTAGATGGAAACGTGGTTTTCCTCCTGCTCTCTCCTGCCTCCTGGAGAACACACTGTGTGTAGAAGGTGACCTTTTGTCTCCTTGCTCCCCACCCTGAGGGCGATTCAGCTGACACATCTGATGACAGATAGATACCAGCATGAGTAAATTGTGCTTGAACTTGCTCCAGAGAAAATTGTTACAAGGCTTGCACAGGCTGGGCTGCATTAAGGAGAGCACAGATCATAGTCAAATGTTTGTGTCATTTGCAAACATGACGGCGAGGGGACGTGGATGAACAGATGAGCATTTTGAATTCTAAAGGTTACAGCAGAGAACATGAAATAGTGCTCTGTGTTTGGCTTTTGAAGACTATTCTCCATTTGGGGGAAGCTCAGATGAAATCAGATTAACCTCTACCACCTGGTAGAGATTTTCCTCTCATCTTCTGTTTTATTTTTGGTTTTATTTTAAAGTTGATTTCTTTCTTGTTTTTTTTGGTTTCCCTGACCCCATCCCGGAAGTTCCTGAATTCTTGATATTCACCAAAACTTCAGTTAATGCATATGCTGAGTCTTCATGGTATGAGTGGAAATTAGGGAGGATAGATCTAGAAACATTTTCAAGCTGTAGAAACTGTTTATAAGAATAAAACTCCAACCACAACTCCCAGATGAAAAAAAAAATAAATGCAAAAACTTTGAAAAGCATTTCCTTGCCCACCCAAATAGCACTTCCAGGCTGATCTACAGGAAAGGCCCCGGTAACTCTTTAACTCATCACAACTTAATGAAGAACTGTGTGTTCTGGCCACATCCATCACTCTGCCACTCTCATCTGAACAAGATGCACAAACCTGAACCCTGCTGAGTCTGCTCTCAGGGCAATGGGAACTTCCTTCCTGGCATCACATTTTAAGATATGAAGAATATTTTGAAATTAAATGAGTGCCATATTGATGGTCTCTCTTTCAATCACAACACCACCGTGGCTGTCCATCCTTTGACCTTAGAAAGATGTCAGATGTCCAGATGACAACTTTGTCCCTGAGGCTAGAGACAGAATAATGGAAATAGGCAACTTCTCTATAATAAGTTTGGCAAACAAGGTAATTGCATGCCAGTCCTGCAGGTTTCATTAGTCTGTCTCTGTCCACGGCAGGCTGATCCTGCCTCTCTCCTCAAAGTGGCTGCTTGCCAGCACCATCCATCTCTCACTGTCCTCTTGGCTGCAAAGCCCAGTTTTTCAAGAGACACGACCTGAACAGGTTCAATATGTGCCTGGTGGAAGGAGCAAAGCTGCATCTCTGAACATCCTGAACATCCATCTGAAGGATGGATGAGCATTTAGCAGTCCCACAAATCAGGTCAGAAGACACAGGGGCCTGGCATTGCCATGGAAGATTTAGAGGGAATTTATTTACATCATTTATTTCTAGTGGATAGTCACAGCTTTCTCAACATTCAAATCTGCAAAACTGTCCCTAGATGTGTCAAACAGTAGGAACATTTTACCAGGGAAGCATTCGAATCTTGGGAAGTTTTTTGCCTTGTTTGTCTTATGACTTGTGTGGGAAAAGACACCAGGGTCCTATGTGAGGGCTTTGGTGATGATGGTCCTCCCAGATGGCTCTGCCTTGACATATTCAAGCAGAACTTTGTTGCATGAGCCAATGGGTGATATATAGGAATTTTGTCAACATTTTGCTACCGAGACTGCTGCCCTGTGCTTATAATGTTTCTTGTCTGACTATGTACATGCTTGGAGAGTTTTATTTACTCTGTAATTAGTTGCTTGCCTGTTTGCCATTGCTAATCTTCCCTTCCTGTTTTGTCTTTTATGGCAAAGGGGCTTAGTTTTCTGACATGCAGCATCTCTCATTCCTTTGGGTTTCTGCTCCTAGACAATTCATGGCTCATTTACCTTTAGTAAGGTGGCTGGTACAGCCCACCCTTGCTGGAGTAAACTGTGCCAGCAGCTTGAAATAACCTATGGAAGATGGTGGTAGGACAATATCCTGTAGTTCAGTTCACTTCTGCCTTCTCAAACCCTAGCTTATATTTAAAACCAATCTAACAGCTCACTCAATCCTCTTGTTCATCTCACTTCATCCTCCTTCACCTGCTTTTTCTGCATCTGGCTTTCAGCTTCTCCAGGCCACGATGAGCCACCACACATTCCTGTCATCAATTTCAAAGGATTTCTTCAATGTCAGGAAGTTTTAGGATGATTTTCTCCAAAAATACCTTCGCTCCAGTAGGAGTCCTGTGAGTTGGAAGGCACTGGTGACATTTTCCAAAGGACTTGTGTAGTGTGGGAGCTCAGATCAATGAACAGCAGTAAGAAAGGGTGCCTTGATCTCTTATATGGTATTTAAAATCACTGCCTGTTGTCTAAATGCAATCCAGGAGGATGATTAAACATCTGTCCACAAGGATTTGCATTTCTCTTCTCTAGTCCAAAGCAGAAAATGATCTGTTTGTGGAGACAGTGAGGTTGCTGTGTTCATGGTTGCTGAATGAGTTTTCTGTTGCATTAGATATGTAGTTCAATGAGAAATATTCAGGGGATAGAGATTTGGGGTGGAGCAAAAGTGTGGTTTTCCATCTGTTTGATCAGGAGACAGACATGACTGCTTTCAGGACTTACCTTTCCTCCCCAGAAGAAACAAAACTTTGAAGCAGATTCTAAAAGCCATAATTTCTCTCTAAAGCTGCCACGGACTAAGCTGCATACCATGGGTTATGTGAACGTGAAGCTGCTCTAGAACTGCTGTATGATTGACTAAACCAGCTAGAACCCTCTCCCTGAAGGCAATGACACTCCAGTGATGAACCACAGCACTGCAGGTTGTGAGCCAGTGAGAGGGTTGCTGTGATGTCTGAACAGGTGGAGCAGAGGACGGTTAGAAACCATCCAGTTACAGGAAATCTGAGTCATGAAAACCATTGGATAAATTTAAATACATTATTCTAGCTTGGAGGAGGAGACCATCTGGGTGAGTTGAGGGATGTGTGTCTTGTTGAGGGAAGAGTTATTTCAAATGACAAAAGAACTGTCCTGAGCCTGAAAAATCTGCCAGACCCAAGGTAAAAAAAACAGCTCAGAATGACACTGATTTAATGTTTGCATTAAATCCAGCTAAGGGGCATAATGTCAAAATATTTTTAAACTACTTTTGCTTTTATATACAAGCTATATAAAGGAAGGCCAGGATATTTCATCAGAACTTCATATTATAATATCCCTTTTAGAGATTTTAAAAGAAATCTTGTATTTGAACTCTAAAGTCCAGGATGGCTCTGCTTTAAACAAGAATCTGGGAAAGAAATGAGAGGATCTCCCTGCAGGCAGATTGCAGGCAGGCTGGTAAGACAACCGGGCTTTTAACTTGGTTTTTGAGAGCTAAGACTCTGATTTTGCCACCTGGCTCACCCCTGAAGGTCAGGGTTAATGGTTGGGTAGCCAGGTGGTCTCCTGATGGACATCCCCCATCTGTGTTTGCCCAGGACCTGCTGCCACAAGGTGCAGAACACACAGCCTGGTGTTCTGGCTCTGCCTCCTGGCTCTTGCACTGGCTCCGAGTAACATGTGCCTGATGTGCTGCACTGTGCTCAGGTAGACCCCAATCCAAGTCTTAATTTTCACAAAGAACAGGTCCTCATGGCAGAACCCCTTCTGGAAGCCAGCTGAGACACATCTGAGAAGCGGGAGAGTCAGAAGAAGAGAGGAGATGTGCAGCTTGACCCAAGTGAGGATGGGAAGTGAGATGAGTAGCTCCTTACTTGCCCAACACTGAGCTATGATTGACATTGGGGAAATGAGGTCAGTGTGAGGGGAACAAACTGGAATCAAAGGCTTGATTGCCCACAGAATGAATAACAAAAGCACCCTCTCTCATCATCTCCTGTCATCCTCTCAGGAAATGACCTGCAGAGCTTGCTGGTACCACCAGTCCTGGGGACCCAGGCACAAGAGCAGCCCCCAGAGATCTGACCCTGCACAGAGCAGGGATCGGCAATTGCCAGGTCAGCAAGGGGGATCCAGATCTGGTGCCATGGCAGAACAGGATTTGCAAAAACATCCATGCAGGTACTGCTGCAAAAGCCCATGGGGCTTCCTCTCCACCCTTGCTTTAGGCAGACATGGTAATTCTGAGTTTTATTGTATTTTTTACAAGCATGGATCTCAAAACCCTATGGTACAGACTCATCATTACCATCTTACAGATGGGGTCGCTGAAGCATAAAGAAGGGAAATGACTTCCCTGGAACCATTAACTGGGCAAATGACAAGGCTAAAAATAGAGACCAACCTTTCATACAACCCATTGCCATCACTATCTCAGAGGAAAGATGCCAAGAAAGCTAGTTAAAGCAGGTAACAACTATTTAACTAATACAGAACCTGAATGCTCTTGGTAAGATGTTTTCATGAGAGGTTCCACCACGATCTCTCCAACAAGCCAAGACAATTTTGGAGAAAAAAATGGTTGTCAGAAAGGACAGTGAGCCACATATGGCTGTAGTGTGTGTCAATCACCCAAACCTAATGAGTTCAGAAGTTCCAAATGCCTTTTAAAGCTAATGGTCTGTGCACTAATAGCTCCTGGCCCTGGCATCCAGGCTAGCAGCTGGTGTCCCTAATTGGTAGCCCCGAGGATGAGCATGCAGGCAGGCAACTGGATTTCAGGAGCAGCGAATGGATTAGGATCCCTGCCTTGCTCATCCTGTCGTTCAGCATAGTCTTTAATCAAGATGAAAAGTCAAGAGACTGTGAGGGGCTACAAACAACAGCTTTGCCCGACTACCAGCATCCAGCTCTCCCAGACCTGACAGACACTGCCTGGAATGGCCAGGCCAGGAACAGCTTGTAAAACTGCCTGAGCTGCAGCTGCTCTTCTTCCCTGTGGGGTCTGCTGGACAATGTTGGAAATAGCATCAGAGCATGATATGCCTGTCTCTGGCCTTTGGGGGGATGCGGTGTCGATTATCTGAGGGAGGGATGTCAAGTTGTATAAAAACATCCAAACACCTCCAGCTAAGCCCAGCAGAAATAAACAGCCCTTCTGACATGGGCTTGTAACACCTACCAGTGATGGCATTAGCATCTCTTCTCCTTTTCTCCTTCCTGGTCTCTGCCTTGTGGAGTATAGAAGGCAGGGCCATGGTAGAGAGAGCAAGAGCATTGAAATGGCTAAGGAAGATTGTCAGGGAGCTGAAGCTGTTGAAGGAGATGCCGTGCACAGTTGAAGGCAGTATGGAGTGATCCAGCCCACAGCCAGAGGGTGGTTTGAAAGCTGGTGTGTTACTTCAGCTTAGCAGTGCAATGGATACCACCTGTTTGGGTGATGGCAGGAGATTGCAGCAAGGCACCCTCTGATGTCTGTTTTTAACACAATGCACAATAGTTAAAGTTTTGATGTTTCCTGTGAAAATTAACATAACCCATTTGAAGACCTGTAGGGACTGCTTCAAAGACCCTTTGCCTCTGTCCCCCCACGAGCTGGGCTGGCTCAGACATGGGAGTTGCAAAGCCCCCAAAGCTGCTGAGAATCTCCTGCTGATGCTCTGCACATGATCCAGGACCCACTCCAGTCTGCTGAATGAATCAGGATAATTTCAGATTGAAATCTTTTGGAGAGACTCTCCCTGACTTGCCGACTGAAGATTTGTATTCCCCAATTCCTATCAGATCTCAGAACTCTTGTTATCTTCCCAGTAGATTCCACGTACGGGTTCCACATCATACATTGGAGACTGGAGTGTCACAGTGAGATGCAGAAAGAGCTCACCAGCTCTAAGCACACTCATCATTAACCTTCCCACCATTCTCCAGAAATATCCTTTCCCACTAGGCTTATGACTGAGTCTGAACCTTGCTCCAGATGGCAGTGGGCTGAGGAGATGAAATTTTCCTGCAGTCAGAGCTCAGAGATGCACAAAAGAGGGAAATTGTGAAATTGCAATGACAGGGTTGTTTGGGTAGCTTGTGATGTTCTGGCTTTAGAGAAATCCATGCCTAATGTGCCTGCATGGCAAGGTAAACTAAAGACCATATAATTCTATTTAAGCTTAACATAAGAGGAAGAGCCCCATGCCTCCCTGCCTCCTTGCTGTCTGCAAGCATTAGGGCTGGTTTCTACATGTGCTGCTCAGACACTCCATGTTAAAGAGCTTAGGATAAAGTATTTCTGGGATTTGGTTACTACAGAGCTTAAAAGCCTGGCTCTGCCATTCTTACACTTTCTTTAGATGACCAGGCACAATGTGACTGTTCAGGATTCATGGAGGAGAATGACTCCATGGTCCTTGCACCACCCCATCCTTTCTCCCTGCTCCCCTGCTGCTGTAGAGATGAATTTTGCTGCTTATTTTTTCTAGTTTTCATGAGGCTGAGCCTGAGATGGGGAAGGAAAGCCTCTTCCAGAAGCCAAACTGGAGCTATGGATGAAGTTTGCTTCATACAAGGATAGGATAAGAATCTGAGATTTGGAGTGCTGGGGTGAACTGCTCATCTTAGGCGAGGCATGAATGAGGGGACGGTGCCTTCACAGAGCTGGAGGCTCAACAGGGAGTCAGGAAGCAACTTCCAACACTGGGAGATGTGGTGCTGCATTGCTCTATCGTGATCTGGGTGTCCCATGGGAGCAGCTGAATTCCTTGGAGCTGGTGGAGTCCAGGCACGTCTTGAACTCTGTCTCCAACCTCTACTTTTCCTCTCTCCATTTCTCTTCCTATTTCACTTCCATTGCATTTGTTACTGCATTTTCTCTCCCCACCTTTCTGTTTTGTTCTCCTGATCTTAACAGTCCTGTTTTCAACCCTGGAACATTTAGGAGTGTTTTTTCCCTTTTGTTCAGTGTGGGAGCTCTTAAAAGGTTAGCTGTGTTTTAATACAGCAGCATGAGTAGCAGTGTGTTGAAGTTAGAGCATTTTATATTAAACATGCAAACAGATACTCTTCACAAAAGCTGCCTCATCTTTCACTGTATATTAATAATGCAGGGAGTTCTAGATCATCTGTCCCTGTCATTGCTGCTGCATTTTGATACACTCACAAGGACTAAGCTGTTAGAAAGCAAAATACACAATGTTCCCTGACCTTTTCCCTCCTCCCCACCAGTAAATTCTAGAGATCTTGTGCAGGCAACCCAGACTATATCCTGGCAGCAATATTTTGGTAATGTCCAAGAGTGGAATCTGGATATAACCCAGCATGGGGTGAATGATATTCTGAAAGGTTATGTTGGTGCAGACCTTGATGCTCCCCTAAATTACTTATAGAATCCTCTTCTGTGCCCAAACAGTGAAACCTAATTCCCACTCATGTCTCTGATCTCTATCTCACATCCCTGCAGGCATCCATCACTGGACACAGCCCTACCTGGAAAACTGTAGGACAATAAAAAAGAGGCAGCAGGGAATTGGGAACTTTATTTAGTCCCTGAAATTGCAATGGACTTCCACAGGAAGATGTAGATCTTGGAAGCCTGACTTTGTAAAGTGATGTATGTCTCCCATAACAACATTTTTTGTTGAAAAGGTAGGAGGGAGCTGCATTGCTGAGCTCCAAAAGTGGGCAGAGGCTGCACACATGGGGTGGGTCGGAGCCTACAGCTCCCAACCACTGCTGGTATCTCCCCAGGGAGAGTCTCCTGTATCTCCAGAAGAGACTCGGACCCTAAGGACCTGAGCATTCTCCCCATGCACTGCAGTGTATTTTCCTTCATGAAATTCAGCTCCTCTCATTTGGGTACCTGCAGATGGCAGGACTGAAGTGGATGGCACCCCTTTGCCCCATCAACCATGCAAACAGGGCTGGTTCTGATGGATATTTTGAGGCATAACAGTGTGGAAATGTGGGATCCCAGGTCTCCCCTCCAGCTGGCAGGCACAGATACCACCTGCCTGTGTGGGCAAACACTGGCAGCTGCTGTTGAGATACTTCAGCCTCCCTTGCTCCAAAAGCCATGGTGCAGCACTGGGTGTTATTCCAAACACCACAGTGATAAACACTCCTCCTTTAGCCTCTGTTTTATTCCTGGAGCTGATGGCAGCAGCAGGAGCTCAGCTCAGAGATGGGTTTTCCCCTGCTGGTGTCAGAGCTGGGTGCCCAGCTGGAGCTGTGCCCTGCCTGTATGGGGTGAGCATGAGGAGACTCATGTCCTCGGGGGGCAGTTCGTGGGAGAGGTGACATTGCTGGAGAAATGTCCAGCACCCACAGGCAGAGTCACAGGCAGGGCTCTGGGAGCCAGACCTTCAGTGACAGCCTGGGTGGGAGTGAGGGGTGACTTTCTGCAGAAAAACACTCTGGGACTCTCTGGAACAACCAGAACAATGACTGAGCTCCCAGAGCCCTCCCAGGCACTGGTACATTATAGTCCCCAGACTGATGTAATTAATGAGACATCCTGCTTTATGTAATAACGTGTTTTGTGTGACTCACCCTAATGAACAAAAACAATACAATGTGCCTTCTAATGGGACTCCTGATCTTTATGTCCCAGTGCTTGCTATGAATTATTTAAGACATCTGGAGGGATTTGTGAGTAATGAAATCTCTGCTGATTCTGTCTCACCTCAGATGGCCTCAAAGGTCTGGTTAAGCAGCTTTGGTTCTGTTCCCCACTTGCCCTTCACCTGCAGATCAGCCAGCTTGAAAATCTCTCCACGTTCTTGTCCTCTACTTTCACTTGACTCTTGGCTGTGTTTTCTTTGCCTTCCCTCAGTTTAAAAAATAAGATATGTCCTTCCATGTCACATGTTGCCTTGGGTGGGCTAAATCTAGGTCTGTCAGAAAGGAAGAGGATCTCGTTCAGGGAAGTGTGTGCAAGGTGTGCTTGAACTCTGTCTACTATTCAAACTCTTGGATCTCATGGCCCCTCTCCCTTGCAGGTGAGATCCTAAGGACCAAAGATCCACAGGAGCAGCCTTTGCTCACGGCCAAACTTCAGACAGCCAAAGGCACCTGGAGATCTTTGAAAACATGGTTATAAAGTCTGTTATGGATAAGCCAGTGTGTGTCAGTCATATCCATCAGCAAGCTCAAGATAGGAAAAGTGGATGGGAAGTACCAGCTACCAAACAGATTATATGACTTATTGCAAGCTAGAGCTTTAGCAGGTCCATGGTTGGAGTTCATGTTGCAATAAAAATGTTTGTTGAAGGAAAAAAAGAATGAGGAGAGGACAAAGCACAGGACTTTGTGATTTTGATGTTCAAAGGAATGAGCAGATTGACCATCTACATGAGGGAGGAAGTTGGCAACCACTTTAATAGTAAGGGGGTTTATTCTTAATTTTTTTTATCTTATTAAAAAAATAAAAATCACATTTAGTTTTTCACCCTTTGTCTAGAGGTTGCATTGCACTTCTGGAATTTGAGGCCATGTGAAGACATTCTACAGCCTTGGAACAAAGGGCCTGAAGGGAACGTTGGGAGGATTAAAGATTGCTTCCAGAGGATGAATGAGATCAGACAGCTGGGGTTTCCCAGAGCTGGGAGCTGGTGCAGAGCCTCAGCACTTTGTGGCAGCTCCGGATCTGTCACTGCTGATGCCAAAGGGAATAAACCCAAACATCTGCCATCCGTGGCTTTTGACCAGAGAGGGGCAATCCTCCTTATTCCAGAGATGAGAGGCTGATTTAAAGCACTTCATGCCCTGGTTTTACTGACATGAGAAGGCCACAGATGTGAGGGTAGTGTTTCTATTTTTAGGAGCCTGACTGAGATTACAAACCCGCAACAGAGCAATGGAGAGGGAACAAGTCTCCCTCAGAGGAAATGAGTTTAGAGGCTTTTGTGGAAGCCAAAGTGAAGGGATGAGTGTTACAGTGCTGCTGACACAAACTGCACTGACACTGGACACAAATGCCTTGAGTTCTTGGTGTTTTCTCTCACTGGGTGCACATTGCCTAAATTCTAAAATATCTAACCTGTTAAATGCTCAAAAAAGCAGTTTAGGGGACAACTTGAAACATCTATCCTTAAAAAGCAGTGGCTGTTAGAAGTACACAAGTTAAGCAGGTATGGTGGGATATTTTTATCCTCTTTCTCAAGTAGGAGGATTTAAGAACACTTTAAAAACAGAACCAATATTAGTTTTAAGTACAAAAATTTAAATAGCTCAGAGTTCATCCATCAGAGGTCAGATTTTCGTAGGGTCCAAACCTTTGTCTCACATTTAAGGTCACACAAAGGATTTTAAGCAGAAGCCAAGGGGGTATGAATGGTCAGAGTGAGTGGTGGGGGCATATCCTGGATGAAGGTATGGTTATCTCTCACTATTAGTTAAAGAAGCCTAATTACAGTAGAAGGCAAATCAAGAAGGGTGGTAGAAGCTGCTAATGCATCTCAGCTTTCTGGTGTTCCTGAGCCAGCAGTGGCAAGGATCAAAGGAATGACTCCTTGCAAATACCTGGTCTCAGTGGTCTTAGCTGGACATCCTCTGATGATCACCTTCTCACTCCTCCTCTAGTCAAAAAAGCCTTAAGAAAATTAATATATCTTTGTAAGCATAGTTGAAAAGAATGCAAATAATCATGTTAACAAGATTCACATTTATTCCTGGTATAAATTTCCCCACTAGGGAAGTTTGTCTTAATCTCTACAACACGCTGTAAATCCTTTGTCCAGTAGATTGATGTGCTCTGTGAATTACCAGGTCTTAGTCAGAGGATGACTTGGCTCTGCTTCCCTAAAAGCAATAGAAACATATGGGATATTATGGGAAGAAAATTTTCTAAAAAAATCTGGCGACTCTAAGAATACCATGATTGCTAATTCTTCCCAAGATGCAAAGTTTAAAAACAATTAGATGGAGGCACAAACTGTACTGGCAAATCCAACACCATGTGCACAATTTTCTCTTAGCAATTGCAAATTGGACGGTGAGTTGAAATTCTCCCCTGTGGAAAAGGAGAAAGCACGAAGGCTTCTGGCCCTCTAAAATCTTGTTTGTCTCTGTGGTACTTACAGAGCCCTCATTAATGAAGTATTTAAGCATGTTACAACCTTGCTGCTGCCCAGGGGAGCAGCATTCATTTTGCAGGCACAAATTGAAGTACAGGAGCTGTGTTAACACTTACCTTGGCTCAGCTGCCTTGGGAGCAGAGTCTGCAGCATCCCAAAACTCAAACCTTATGGGCAGGCTGTGCTGCAAACCCCATCTGCTGCCATGGAAGGGAACAAGGATCCCTTGGAAAGATCCTTTTGAGATCCTTGGGCCGTTTTGTCTCCCCAGCCTGAGTCTCCAGGTGACTCTTACAGAGCAGGGATGTGGGGGACAGGCACTGCCACAGTGGCCCCTCTACCCACATAGAGAGAAATATGTTCTGCTGGGGGCTCTTAATCTTTCTCCATAACTATTGTTAACCATTTTATGGCTCTAAGTGGCAGGGAGTAAGAGGATATAAAGTGAATTTCCCATAACTGAGAATAAGATCCTATAGATCCCTTGGAGTCTTATCAAAATTGCTGATGTGCTAATTAGATGTGCTTAAGTGTTTGTGTATATGGATAAAGCAGTTTCTGTAAATAGATAATTATTCATGGGAAGAAAAAAAAAATCTAATCAATGCATAGACTTTTTTTTGTTCCATCTAGAAGATTTAAATGAAATATGTCATTGCAGTCTAGTGGATCCAGGTAGAACTACCTTGGCATATTAAGCCAAATCAAAACATGTCATTTTCAGCGAATTCAATATTTCTTTGTGTTTGCAGAGCTGGTTCACTGCCTGCAGAAGCTGTGGGTGAGATGTTGTGTGATATCCTACTGCTGCCTGAGAGTGTGGTGGCTCATGTCCCTCCCCAGACTTGGTCTGGCCAGGCAGGACAGAGGGACAGACAGCTGTCCCCTCAAGGCACTGGGGGAGCTGGGAGAAGGTGTGTGGGTGAAGGTCCAAATGGAGGTAAAGCTGCTCAGCAGAGCAAAACTTTTTGATTTATGTAGGTAGAAATGTTTCTAAAGAAAATGCGTTCAGGTAATCAGATTTTCTGATGGATGGGAGCCTCAGTTTGCAATATTCTCTAACCACACTTGCCTATGACTCATACTTGATTTGCTTTTTCTTTAGGCAAAACTCTCTCTGTGCTACACCTTGCTGTGTTCTGGGCTGAACCAGTCAAGGCCAGATCAGGAGAAACCTCTTAGAAATGCTTTTTTAATTTTTTTTTTCTTCAAATCTTCTGGACCTTTGGCAAATCTTCTGTAGCACAGACACTTGAAACCACACCATTTGCACCACCACTAATAAGAGATGTCTGACAGATTCAGAATGCAGAGTCCGTGTGCATCTCTTAGACTGACAGTCAGATCTACCTCTAAGCTACCTTCTGTAAGTTAGTGAAATCCTCTGGATCTCCATGAATTTGCATAAATATAAATTTGAAGCTCACTGTGCATGAATTAAGTTGAATGAGTCCATCTAATTAAGTCAATGCTTTTCCCACATTCAACATTTGTAAACACTGGTTGTGTTCAAGTAAAATGTCAACTGACTTTAATCCAAGCTTTGCCCCCAGTGAGCAGCAAAGCTCCAAGGGCTTCCCTCAGGTTCTGATTTTGGCTCCCCAAACTGTGGCATTAAAGCTGTGAAGGATTGGGGTGGCTGACAACCACTGGGTTTGACTGAGTAAATGAATAATGCTGACTTTCTCTCCAGGCCCACTGGGTGCTGAGTGTGATTAAAAGCAAGTCAAGGAGGACTGTGTGCTATTAATTCTATCGAGGAAATCTCTTGTGTTATTCATTAGATGTATGTGGCTTATTGTGGGAGGAGAGGAAGTAGAAAAGCACCTTTGGTTGTATTGTAACATCTGTGAGTAGAGCTGGGTTTTTTTCCTCTGTGTTCCACTTATTATGTACAATTTTGATGTTTTCTTCTCCAGCCTCAGATAAAAAAACAACACAGCTCTAAAGAGAAGAAACTTGCAATGCTTGTTATTTACCAGGGCAAAACTCCCACTCATCCAGCAGAGACAGGAATAGCCAAGCTCTTGTTCAGCCTTGGCTGTAATATCTGCTGTTATTTGTCAGCCTGCACATAATCAGGTAATTTAATGTAATTCCTACACTTTCAATCAAGTCTGGTGAGCAGATGGCAGAATTCAAGCCTGTAGATTTTGTCTAATGGCACAGCCTGATTCCAGACCCAAAGCTGGCTGACAGTGCTGTCTGTGTGTTGACAGCAAAGCTCAGCCACTGCAGCCTGGGCTTGGGAATGGGGAGGCTCCAGGCTGGGAAGGGCTCATCCTCCATCCTTCAGGCTGCCTCACCTGGGTGGAAATGAGATTAAACACTTTCTCTCTTGTTAAATGGGTGGAAGCAGCTCTTGCTGGTAAAAAGGAGTAAGTACAAGGGGATGAAGGAGCACAGATGTCCGGGGTTTGTAAGAGCTCTGCCTTGATTCCTAAGTTTGACCAAGAAATATGACGTTCCATCTCCTGTTTCTCCTGCCTCTAAAGAGCAACAACACTCCCCTTCCATGCTGAAGAAGCAGGAAAGCTTAACCCACAAAGGGCCATGAAATTGTTTGATGAAAAATAGTGATGAAATTTGAAATGTTTGTTATTGGACAAGATTTCAGCAACCCTTTCCAGAAAAATGCTCCAAAATAACATTTTGCATTTAAAAGAGGGGAAGCCTTGTGTGTTCTGCCTGTGTGCAGAGAGGAAGGCAGACCAGCTCCTCCTGGGAAATGCTTCTCCACCAGCCTGGGAAGCACAGCCTGGCACGTTTGCTGCTCCAGAGCTGGGCTTTAACAGCTGGATCTCAAAACACATGATGTCTCCTTCTAGCCTTCTCTGGCTCTCTGCTGCCTGAGCTCTCCTGTTTGTCCCTGGCTTCTCCCCTTTGCCTGACTGGTGTGTCCAGCTCCAAGGCAGCTCTGACTGGGAGCAGCTCACACGTGTCTGTGTGTTTGCACACACTGCTGGGGGGTTCAGGCCTTCAGGCAATGACAAGTCAGATGGACTTGTTGCTAGGGGCTGTTTAATTAAGTGATAACTAAAGCTGTATAATATTTTCACGCCTGCTCCCAGAGCAGGGCTGGAGGTGGTTGCCTGGTGTGTTGCATCAACATTACTTTTCTGATTCTGAGTTGGAAAACACCCCAAGAAACAATCTGAGAGTTACCTTGAAGAAAGAAAACCTGGACGTATTGATGTTGCACAAACATCAGTGACACCCCAGCAGAATTGCACTGTGCATGAGATTAACACACAGTATGTGGAAATTTCCTCTCCTTTCTCCCATTTCCTCGAGAATTTCTCTTTTTGGTGCTGTGGCAGCTCACAAAACATGGCCAGTGCCAGAGCACTGGTGTTTCTGGGGAGCAGGAGAGAGGGACCAGGGGCTGGGGGCTTCTGAGCATCACAGAGCTGTCCTGGGGGCAGCAGGGTTTGTGGGGGGGACCCTCCCTGAGCCAGGATGCCCATTGCTCCAGTGGAGCTGTGCTGAGGCACTTTGTGCCAAGCATGGATGTGTGAATGATTGTGGGTTTCTGCTCAATTAAAAAAATTGAAAAGGGTTCAAAAGGCCTCCTTGAAGAACTCATAGCTCCTGCACAATTGTTCTGGAGTGGCTAGAACTGAGAGACATAAATATATATGCACTTGTGCACTGGGGTGCTTGGCAGCTGTGGTGCCATTTGTAGAGACAATTCCCAGGTATCTGACTGAGTCAAGGCAGAAGGTGGGAGCTGTTCTCTGCACACGTGGCCTCCAAGCTTGTGAGCTTTGTGGGCAAAGCTTAACCAGGCTGTTGGAAACATCACCCAGGGACAGGGAGAGATGCATTTTGCCTGGTGGGGAAAATGACAGAAACAAGAAGGGAGACAAGTGTGTTTCTCTGCTGTGCTCATGTTTTGACAGATGGACCTTCTGCTCCCTGGTGCCCATGGCTGCTGTCCTGACATGGGTGGCTGGAGCACTGGCAGTGACCACAGTGCTCCACTAACACCTTGGTTCCCCCTCCCTCCTCCAGCTGTGGAGATGAGAGATTAATTCCCAGCTGTGATAGGCATTGTCTCCTTGTGCAGGTTCATCAGGTGCAACATGGACTCAAGCTTGTCTGAACCTTGATGATAAGCCCTCCTTGTTAAAGCCATTATATTTGCTACTAGCTGAGTATAATTCTGACTGACTACAGCAGTTCTCCTCTGCATGTAATTGAATTCATATTCATCACAAAGCAATGAAAAATAAATTGTGTGTGTGTTTTTTTCCCCCTCATAAAGCAAGGCATGCTGCTGGCTCTGCCTTCCCTCTAATCTTCCCCTTTGTAACATATTGTAATAGAATTCATGGGAACAGAACAGCAGAAATAGATTGTGTGGTTTTGACCCACCCAGCAGAAAGTGAGTTTATTTCAATGCCAAGGAGGAATTGATTAACTCAGTTGGCATCAAGGAAAAGCTTGTTTAAGGTGCTTCAATGCCAAAGAAGAGTTCAAGGCTGACTTTGGTGATATGGCAAAGTACCTGGGCCTCAAGTTGTGATGGTGGCTGCCAAAATATACCACTAATTTTTGGTTTGAGTCTAAATTCTTAAAGACTTAGTGTTTCCATGCAAGGTTATTTATTATTCCATGCCATCCCTGGGGCAATGACATGGACATGCAGAAGAGGAGGAGAACTGGTCTAGGGCTTTGGGCACCAAGGACACAGGACACTGCTGTGTGAGCTGCTCATTCCCTGCTCCTCATTCTGCAGCTGGTGGCTCCCATCATGTTGCTCTACTGTAGAGACAACCTTGAAGCACATATCAAAACATTGGTTCTCTCTACATTCTCTCTAGTTTTTAGAATTTTTGTCTGGTCATCTCGCAAAATGGTCACCTGCCTTCTCATCTGTGTTTACCTTTCTCTTTTGTTCTCCTGTCTTTGATATGATCCAAAACCCAGGAGCTGATGGTGCAGAGCTGCTGCTGCACTGCAGAGGCCTGACAGAAATGCTCTGACAGGGAAAAAACCTGTTTCCTGCAGCCCCTGGCTTGCTGCGAGCTGTGGGATAACTGCTGCAGAGGCAGACCAGACCAGACAGCCCTAATGCCTCTGGAAATTGGTGACTTTTGTTCAACAAAGGGTCCAAATGTCTTTCCAGTTAATTATTAATTTCATTATGGTGAAATCATTAATTACATTTTAATACTGAAAAACGTTACTTCTGCAACCCATGAAATGAACATTAGGAAAAGAAATAAAGGGAAACTTGGTGAGGAGTCCTGGGAGGGTGAGTTGTGTGAGTGAGCAGCAGGAGCTAGAGAGTTTGGAGTCCTCTGTGAGGAAGATATTCCTCTCTGATCAGTCCAGATGTTGGAACCTGACCATGCAATGGGATGAGCAGGGTTGATGTGGGTGACAAGCACCACCCTCCTTTGGGGACAAAGACTGGGTCACCTTTGCACTGGATACTTTCCTCCAGTGTCTGTGTCATATCTGAGGGAAGAGCTGAGGCCTGATGAAATAATTACTGTGTCCAATTTTTAAAATAATTCACCTGTTTTGTGCCTTATGAGGGAAGTCAGGAATTAAAATATTGAAAAGGGAAATTTGATGCATGATACAGTAACTCTGCTGGGCATCTGAGAGTCCTCTCTAAATTAGAAGTCTATTTTGATGGCTGTTCCTTGGAGTATCATATTATACCTAAATACTCTGTTTCCACTCTTAGAGTTCTGATATTTTCTATAGCTCAGCAAATATTTGCTGCTGGAGATGGGAGTTGTCACATGAGATCAGAGAGGTCAGAATGTTTTCCAGGCCGATAGAGACAGTTCAGATGCCACCAGGTATAATCCAGAGGAGCATGTTAAATTAAGTGTATTTGTGATACGAGTATAATCCCATTGTGAGCATCTTTTAATTTTCTGCCAATGCCATTCTTTTCTCCCTAGAAATTGGGCACTTCCAACACTGTTAAGAACAAGAGTGACTAAGAAGGAAACACAAGGTGAATCAGTGACTGAGCTTTAAAAAGAAGCAGGAACCCAACTCCTCTAGAGTTTTGCTGGGGAGAAAACTACCACGAAGTCCAGTTTGGACTGCAGCCTTCCGAAGTTTAACACTCAGGAGATACTTAGCACCTGGATCTTCCCCTGAAACCTCCAGCGGGGGGAAGTAAAAGACAGGAGGAATAGCCAGACTCCTGCTCCCATTCCCACCGCACGGGATGTGTATCCTCACCTGGTGGGTGACTGCCATCCATCCTCCCTCTGAACTACAGAACTGTTTGAGAAGAAAACCCGCACTTATTGGCAGATGCTTAAACTGATTGCATCCACGATCTGCCCGGTCAGCCTGTGAATACCACCTCCCTCGCTCTCCTCATTTAATCACCGCTGCCAATCAGCGCTATTGAAGAGAGCAACAATACCTTTTAAAGCTCAATCACCTTCATAATCGTCTCTCTGTCAGCACATAAGTCTCCTTGGAGGGTGGAATTACTGACAGATGAGATGCAGGGTGGCTTTGCAATGGAAATGTTCACTCGTGTGTCTGTGAGTCTGCTGAGCACACATATGACTATGTCTATACATCAGTGTGTGTGTTTTGCTTTTAAAGACAGGCTGTGTTGGGAGCATGTGTGCACAGCAAACTATGTATTTAAACAGAATTCAGCTTCATAAATGTTCAGTCATCTGAGAAATATGCTTTAAAACAACAGTAATGTTGCAAGGCTTGTGGCGAGACTGGTCAGCATTTAAATGCACTTAGTGGATGGAGAGGGTTCACAAGGAATGGACCTTGGTAGTCCCTGTGCTGGAAGGTTTTCCTGGCACTAAATCTCACTGTCATCAAGATGTGCAAGTTCCTTATTTTTGTCTGGAGCTTCTGAGAACCTGCTCAGCTTTGTGGAGATGCTTGGACAGTCTATTCCAGTCCAGGTAAATGCTCCTGGAGGCAGGAAGTCCCACTGTCCACCTTCCCTCTGTCCCAGCAAAAAAGTTTTCTGAAGGTTTGCATTTTTCCACAGTTTCAAGAGATGGATGTTTTCCTGCAAAAGCCTCTTCAACTGAAAAATTTCCAACTCCAATAGCTGTTCACTCATTATTTTCCAGCCTTTTCTCTACTTCATCCCTCCTGATGTGCAGCAGCCAGAAATAAACCTTCTTAGCCTCCATTCTCTGGTGTGGTCCATCTGGCACCTGTCACAAGTCCTACCCCCGGTTTGGAGAGAGCATGAGAAGGAATGTCACCCATTAGCTCTGAGGGCTGAGCACAGGCCTCCAGTCCTGCAGGGCTGGTGCTGGAAGTCATTCCTTGGATCATTAACTCCTGACCCGAGCCACAGTGCAAGGCTGATGATATACAGTGCTCTGTTGTGATTCATCACCCCAGAGTTTAGGTACTAATTATAATCTGCCTCTTATCTGTGTCACTAGCCTATAATTTTAATCCCAGACATTTGGGTGTGTAATGAGGCAATGCTTTTCTGGCTTACATCCTGGTGTAACCTGTGATTTACAACATGCTGGAAATACGAAGTAAAATAAGAAGGAATGACAATAAAACAACAGCAAACTTTTGCCCTTTGGTGTGTAAAAACTGTTGTGATGTCTTTAAAGTTTGCAGGGAAAACAACTGAATGTGCATGTCTACATCTCTGTATTTCTGGTTTTATACATCTGTATAAAGGTAATTTTCAAGGGCCAGGTTTTCTTCCCTGATGTTCAACAAAGCAAATCCTGATATCCACTGACCCAGAGGGAATGCTGTGAGCAGGATCAAATCACAGTAATTTCTGCCTTTGACTAATGGAGACAGAGTGTAAGTACAGCTCATTGCATGCAGAGCTGCTTCCCAGGGGCCAGATGCTGTTCCTGGAGGATCTCAGGAAAGATTTTACTGTCCCTCTCAGTGCCTCCTGGGCTGACACACAGCCTGTGCTGGTACTCAGACTGTGGGTTGTGGGGGCCCAGCCCTGAACCAGGTGGTGCTTTTATGTGCTGCACACATGATTTTCAGGGTACAGATGCAGCTTCTGCTCTGTTATCACCACCTTAAACAGTGTGATTCCCACAACAGAGACACCAGGACCCAATGGCTGTGCAAGACTATGGACTAGGAGATGTATCATAACATCACAGAATGATTTGGGTTGGAAGGGACCTTCAACATCATCTAGTTTCCACTCTGTGCCATGGGCAGGGACACCTTCCACTATCCCAGGTTGCTCCAACCTGGCCTTGGACACTTCCAGGGATGGGGCAGCCACAGCTTCTCTGGAAACTTGTGCCAGGGACTCCCCACCCTCACAGGGAAGAATTTCTTCCTAATATCTCATCTAAACCCACACTCTATCAGTTTGAAGCCTTTGCTCCTTCTACATGCTCTTGCAAATAGTCTCTTTCCACCTTTCTTGTAGCTCCCTTTAAGGCTGAGGAAGAGCAAAGAAGTTTTCACAATTGGAAAATGTGGTCATATTGATCTGCACCAAATCAGTAAAGGGCCCCGTGAGGGAGGAAGGTCATTAGGAAGAATGTGAAGATTCTGGGCACCTTTCCAACAAGGAAGAGTAGAACACCTGGACCAGGCAGTCTGGCCAGGAGCTGGATGCCAGCACAAGAAAGGGAGACAGGATTAGCAACATCAGTGAGTTCAAGGGTAAACATGTGGCCCTATAAAGTGTATCCTAAAATTTATTATGCCATAAAGGATGTACCACATACCTGGAATTGCTGAGGGGCTGGAGAGCTTCAGGAATGGCTTTTCAGAGAGAGTGGTCCCAGGGTGTTGCTGCTTTGTGACTGACCTGGTCTGACCTGTCTCAGCCCCTGCCAGCCTGTGCCCCCCCCTCTGGGGCACCCTCAGTGCCCAGCAGAGCTGCTGAGGGACCAAGCCTTGAGGGTTTGCACTGGGGAACCAGGGGTTTAGAATGCCATCCCGTGCTCTCCTGATGACTTCAGTAAGTTTTGGGGAAATATCTGTGTTTGTCATGGCCATCCCACTGGTTTAGCAGGTGTGGGAACTAGAGAAATGTGTGGAGAGCAGAGGTGTATCTCTTGTTGGTATGTGCTTCCTAAAGAATATATATGATTAAGGGTTGAGATGACTTGAGAGTGAGCAGAGAGCAAACAACATAAAAGTTTGGGATTTGAGCAGTGGAAGAAGAAACCAGCTTTCCTCCACTGAGGAGGAAATCCCAAAGTACCAAGCTGGAAACAGTCAATGTAACATATTTTAAACTAGCAGGAAAAGCAATAAATGGTTCCTTTTGGCTGCTTCTTCAAGCAAGCCACTGTGGATGGAGGGTTTTCCTTGTAATGGAAATTATATGATATCATCTTGGAGATTGGAGTGATGTAATAACCATGTAGGGACTATTTGAACGTCTTGCATGGGTCATTGAAAAACTGCCTGGCAAATTGGATCATGGACTACAGGGAACACTCCTGCCACTGCAGGAAAATAGTCTGGATATAACAAGTGATAAAAGGGTTTTGAAAAATCCCACCATATGTAGTAATAGCTTCTAGTTTCAGCCATAGAAATATATCTTTTATTTTCCTTCTCTTATTTTTTGTTTTCTTTTAATACAGCCTTTCCTTCTCATTCCATAACCCTTCTTATACCTTCATTCTCCTTCTATATTAAGACTTGACGATCCATTAAGGCAAATCCTATATTTCGAATTGCACCTAAATTGATAGTGGAGCATGGACTGCCTGCCTCAAAACCACTTCCATTCTCTTCTGCTGGAGATTAGATGGATTTTCTTTCTGAAAACAAATGAAAATTTTGATTATATGTGTCATTCAAACTGCAATTCCATCTTATTAAATGGTTCCAGGCAGTTGGTGCTGGGAACATTGTAATAAGACTCAAACATCTGAGACTGTTTGGCTGAGTTTGTTGGCCTATTCCACACTCTTAATCAGGAAATTCTGGCTGTGGCAAAGTGTGCAAACTGAAAACCATATGAAACAAGGAAAATAAGTGCTTTATTATGTGCCTGATATCTAAAGTAGTTTAGAATGGCCCTTGTTCATTTCTGTGTATTTCAATGCCTTGAGGAAAAACGCTCTCAAACTCCTTATTTTAGTGTACCTTGGTGTTACCATTTGTCTTCCCTCTCTAACATTCCAGATATCCCTAAAGTCATTGACAAAAGAAACCACACATGAAATACATGCTGATTTAGACTAAGTTTACATTTCAAGTATGCAGTAGTATTTTTCTTTTTTTTTTTCCCCCCAAACAAGCCCCTATTTGTTAACCATATCCAAGGAAGGGTGTGGGCTTTGCAGTCTTCATTTCTAGGCCTTCGAGAGGGACTTAGCACCCTTGGAATGTCCTGGCTCTACACAGCACCAAAGAAAAGTCCAGCTGGGACTGGAAGGAGCTTTCTCAGACCTCCTTTTCTCCATGGAAGGTCCACAGCCTGGAACACTTTCCTGAGGAAGGTGTTTCCATCTCCATATTTAAAATAGCACCAGTCAGGCTTGTTTTAATTCACACATAAATCTCTAGTTAATCCCCAAATCACCACGGAACAGTGTGGCCTGTGCATTAGGGTGAGGCCCTGCTAGATGAAGGTTTCTGTATAGAGAAGAACAAAATTCATGGAGGGAGGAGAAGAAAAAAGCCAAGAGGCAGAATAGCATCACCACAGGTGTGTGGAGGTCAGGTTAAAAGAAAAAAAAGCACAGGTTTTATTAATTTTCATGGCTCACCCATGCCTTTTGGTTAGTTCATCCAGACAGAAGGGAGGAAGATTTTTTTTCCTGTTGTTGGGTTTTTTTATTCAAAGTCTAATCTCTACTGAATATGAAATGCAAGTGCTGCTGAGAGCTGCAAACAGTGAAGTACAAAGGAGATGTGCAACACCCTGTCCTGGATTAGGAGTGTGGGACCACCAATGGCACAAAATCCACAACATGAGCAACCTGATTTAGTGGAACCTGTTCCTGCCCATGTCAGGGGGCTTGAACAAGATGATCTTTGAGGTCCCTTCCAACCCAAATATTCTGTGATTCTCAATTGTCACTTTGACGGCTCCTGCCTGAAACCTGCACAACACCTTCCAGGGTAAAGCAAAAAAAAAAACCACCTGCTTTGCCACTCACTCCATCTCTCCCTACCCTAGGAAAGGAATAATTTTTAGGAGCCTTTCCTGTGTGTTGAGTAAAATCCCATTAACAGGCCAGCAGAGGGGGCAGCTGCCGCTGCTGCACAGCCCCAGCGCGCTGGTGCCAGCACGGCACACATTACTGCTATTATTTATAGCACTCTACCTATACTTATGTAAGTGGGGCTAATTAGTAGATGGAATTAGCCGACTGCTCTCGGCAGCATAATTGTAAATAATTTCCTAACGTTTCACTCACTGAGTAATGAGTTTCTCCTGGAAATACAAAAGATGAACTAATGATAATCTGGCAGTTTACAGCAAGATGACAAACATTAATTATACGGGATTACGATGTGATCCTCCAATTTAAGTCAGTTTGGCATTTCTAGGCAGAGTCGGATCTTAAGAGTTCAGTGGTCGTTCTTGTCTGCAGCATTTTGTGTTCCTTTTTTTTTCCCTGATTTCAAGCTGCCTTTTAGCTTTATCTTTTATCCACAGATCTAACCACCATCAGCTACTTTGCAGGCAGGGCTGCTAGGCCAGATTTTTTTTTATAGGATACTGGTATAGTTGTGCATGAAATATATGTCCGGTATTAAGCTTAATTTTGATTTAAAAATGACCATGCCAGCAGACTAGATCGCTGCATGGACAGGGATGTAGCCCAGCTTTGATTGCATTTTATCATAGAATCATTTAGGTTGCAAAAGACCTTTAAGATGATTGATAAGCTGCAGGCTTAAACATGGGATGTGGGATTTACTAAGGGCAGAGCCGGAAGAGTGGTGCAAATAATACTGGGATTATAAAATATTCACTGAATAAGGTCATGTCAGCAAACTGGACTGTATATCTGGTGTTTGTCAAGGGACTCTGCTAACTGCTGGCTGTCCGTGGGAGATTCCTGTGAGTTAAGGTACAAATCCTGGATTTTTCAAATTTAAGAGAAGTCTCTGTCCACATGATGGCAAAGAGAAGCTCTATCTGCTGTCACAGATCTGTTTCTTCTTGACTCAGGAAGTTTTTTTTGGGCTTTTCTTCTCCTAGCACTGAGTAAATGCATCCTGCTTCTTTGGGAAGATCAGTTATCACTTACAGTGAAAGAAATATAGATATGAAACTGGGTGTAATGATGTAAACTCAAGTTGAAGAACTTAATTTTTAATTTTTTAACTGAGATCTGATCATATTTATGTTTTCTGAGTCAGATCCAGGATAATTATATTTTATATATATGTAGAAAACTGGGTTTTGAAGTAGAGTAACCTTGCTGTTTTCTCTATATTCACTAATTTTCTATAATTAATATAAATGCATGAAAATCACCGCTGCAACTCTTCACTAAAACGAGAAAGGCGATTACATCCATTGAAATAAGATATGCATAGACATTGGTTGGTATGAAATCTCCAAACATCAGGATATTCAGGATCAGTGTTTGGTTCCTGAGCTTGTGCTGGGCACCAGTGAAGGAGGTTTCTGTTCCTGCTGCTCCTCTTTGCTGTGATGTGATCTTGGGTCCCTAACAATCCTTTTGTTTTTCCATCTGTACCCTGGGGAAGACAACGCTCTGTCATTTACACAGAGCTCCATTGCTGGCTCCAGATCCCAAGGTGGCACAGAGAGATATGTGGGTGTTGTGGGAATCTCTGTTGCTGCCAGTCCAGTCTCAGGAGCTGATGTTTCTAATTTAAGAATCACTATTTTCATAGAATGGTTTGGGTTGGAAAGGCCCTGAAAGATCATCCAGTTCCCCCCCCTGCCATGGGCAGGGACACCTTCCACCATCCCAGGTTGCTCCAGCCTGGCCTTGGACACTTCCAGGGATGGGGCAGCCACAGCTTCTCTGGGCAACCTGTGCCAGGGCCTCCCCACCCTCACAGGGAAGAATTTCTTTGTAATATCTAATATGTCATTTTGGGCTTTTTTAACATTTACTTTGACAGCCGTTCACTGAAGAATATTTGGACCTTTCTATGTGCCCCTTTGTAGCAGGTGAACCCAATATGTCCAGTGCTTGCAACATCTGCCAGCTGTGTATTGCCATAGAATCCGTGCTGTGACTCCCTTTGGAGTCCCACCAACCCATATCCAGGACCTGCCATGTCTTACAAGGCTTATTGCATCTACATAGAAGAATAATGATATTAGGTTTCCCTTCCCATGCCTTTTCAATCAGTAGAAACATCTCTTTCCTCAGTTCACCTAATTAGGTGTCAGGAGTTGATCTTTAGGCTGAAATTGGTACCTGAAGTAGGAATGTGGGAACAAGTTTTACTGATGGATTTTTGGTTTTTGTTGGCAAGTCAAATACAAACAGCCAGGAAGCTGGCTCGGCTGAAGGCTACGTAATTTTTATTTTGTTTAGGGTTTTTTTAAACATAATAACTAAATATTGAATTAATTTGTTTGCTACTCTGGACTCAGCCACGTCCCTCCTTTTAGGTGAATCTTTTCATTACCTTAAAAATTACTGAAGAAATCAATATTTTACCTCTTTCTGTCTCCATCCGCTGTTCAGCCCTTCCTCTTGCAGGGGTGTTGCTGTCACTGAGTAGTGAACACATTTCACTGCAAACTCCTTGTGATTCTGCCACACTTGAAGTATTTGGGCTGAAATTTTTCACTGCAGGTGCCTGCTACCAGCTGACTTGGTTAGGAAAGAATCCAGGCAAAAGGATTTTGATTTTCCAAGAAAGAGGATAAAGAGAAATGTTGTTTTACTCACCCTAACATAAAAACTCTTCAGCAGTCTCTGCTTTTAGGTGTTCCATTGCTTTAGAGCTGGGATTTGAGACCCCTGTTGGGGATTTTCCTGCTTGAAACTACACCAAATATGTCCCTTTGTGCATTTGGATTTTCCATGCTTTTTCAGCGCATGGAAAATGAAGATTTGCAAGGTCTTTGTTGCTGAAAAAGCCATGTTCTTGTTTCATTTGCACTGAGGATGCCCATGTGTCAGAGGTGGATCTTGCTGTGGCTGAGAATGTGAGATGCTGTGAACCTGCAGAACCCAAGAGCTTTCCCTGCATTCAGGGCCTCTTGCTGAGGCTCAGGCAGGGGCATATGAGGAATTAACAGTTCTCTTTTGAAGGATAATGACTAGACTTGTGGAAAGAGCATGGGCAGACTGGGCTGGGATAAGGGCTATGGTGAAAAAACAAGTTTAGAGCTTAGTGGCAAAGAGGAATAAAACATACATACATACATACCCCACCCCCAGGATCTTAATTTTTATTTTTCCCATTGCCATTTTCTTTTATCTCCTACCTTCTTCCCTTTGCATTTCCTTTCATCCTGAAAGTACCACAAGACAAGGAATCCTTAATAAACAAATTGGTTGAATCTTAACCTGTATCTAGATGAGAACAGTCCAATCTCGGGAGCTGAGCTGTCAGTTCCTTATATATCTCCATTAATTGTGTTTATTTGGAATCAGAGAGCCAAATTCTCTTTTGGCAGAGCTATTGTCACTAGAAGGGCTTTGGCCATCAAAGTCATGTACATTTTAGTGTTGTGTATTATTTATTAGCTTATGTAGCACCATTAGCAAATGCCACTGCACAGTGATGGATCTCCATTAATTTTGCATTAATGCACATCCTGTCAAATATATTCTGGCACTGGGATTTCTGGACTGTTTTACCTCAAACACCGACTTGCCCAGTCATTGGGTGTGTCAGATGTTAAAGGAGGACTAGGAAGTGGGTGTGTTAATGATACCTCCCTGAAATAGTGCTGTGGGACCAGATCAGTTCACATCTCTACAGCAACACTTAGAGAGCTTTCCAAGGAAGCAGGATATGAAAACAGTATTTAGATCTGGGGGGACTTGCATGATAGCCCTGGGTATTCTGAACTTGTAAGGGAGGACAAAACAATTACAGATTTTTATTTATGCTTCTAAAAGCCTTTGGGACACATCTGCATTGTGAAGTACTGCACTAAATAGCAAAATGGGGCTGACAGAGGTAGAGCACACACTGGTTAGGAAGGAAGTTTGGATGACTTGGAGATGGATCCAAGACTAGGGCAAAAGCTTGTTTTGCATGATGGAAATGTAGTCCTGCCTCGGATTTGACCCCTTCCTGCAGATATCTGGGCAGTTCAGGGTTTCTTTCTGGAGTTGCCCACACAAAATAAAGTTGAACTCTTGGACTGATAAGAATTTCAAGTTTATTTAATTCACATCCAGCCATGGGGGCTGGAGGAAGGGTCCCATCTGAATGACTGCCCTGTAGCACCATGCAAGAGTAACACAACTGGGGAGTTCATGGTGAGTCAGAGAGCAGAGGAAATTCATAGCAAAGAGCAGTGACTGGGCAACAAACAGGCATGGTGTGTTCATTGACATTTGTGAGCTGAGTGGAGTCTCAGCTGGCTGAGTGCTTAGGGGTTGTCTGCATGCCTAGGGGAAAATAAGTATTTATTTCACTTTTGTTTATGGTCAGTATCTACTAAGATCCATTTTCTGGCTGTTGTTAGTTGTATGTTGTGCTGTTTGTATTGCAGGAATAATGAGACAGTATTTCACGCCCTGGAAATACAGCATGAAATCCTGGCACTGTGTCAAAATGCCATTAACCCTTGAGGAGCCAGGACTTCATCCTCAGTCCCTTCACTGAATGCCTCATCTTTACTGACCCTGGAAAGCTTTCTGAAAATGATATGTTTCTGAATCAGTCATCAGAGGGTCAAAATGATCTTTTGACTCCTATTTGGAGAAGAGGAGTCAGGGTTTGTCCCAGCAGCTTCTGAACTAGAGCATGTGTAGGTAGTAGCTGCCTTGGGGGACAGTGCTGTGGCCCCACAGTTCAGTCCCAGTTCTCAGTTACTGGGGCTACAATGGGATGGTCCCAGGCAGAGCCTTTCACTGGTGGGAACGTGGGAGCCTTGAGCTGAACTCTGCAATGCACCACTGTCTCCTTTTGATTTTGTCTCTGCTGGTTCAGTAAATGCCTTTAACTGTGCTCTCTCCATTTGGAGTGAGGTGCTACCCAGCTTGCACAGACAGGGCAGCTATGGCCATGGTGGCCTGTGGATTTGTGGCAGGGGTAATATTTTTAAATAAACTCACTGCTGTGAAACCAGATACACTTTCTTAAAAGTGCTTGTGTGCCACCAGCTCTCTCCAGGCAGAGGTCAGGGCTCCTGGCAAGTTTTACACTGAGCCAAATTAGTGTTCCCTCTCTCTGCTGCTGGTGCATCCATAGCTCCAGACATCCCTGACGTGCAGTTTCCACCTCTCTCCAATTCTACAAAACATCTCACTTCAAACAGTGAAATGGATTTCCACAGATGTGCAGTGACACCCATGTCCTCCCATGTGTGCCCCATAAAATGGAACCAACATGGACCTCCAAAGCTGCCCCACTGTCATCTTGCTCCTCTCCTCCTTCCCTGTCCCCTCCTGCCTGTGTGCCATTGCCAGGATCAGCAGGTGCCCAGTGGCACCACTGGGGGGTGGTTGCACATCAGAGCAAGAGCTCCACGAAAGCAGGGAGCATCCTGGCAGCTCACAGCCCATCTCCTCTGCCCCCACTGCTGTCTTTCACTCATTTTACACCTCTTAGGCTGCTGCTCTGGATCTCTCACTCCTGGTGTGTTCCGCTTCCCTCTCATTTTCATGGACTGTCACATCCACCAGCAAGAAATAGTGGGCTCAGCAAAGAGGAGATTTTGGAAACTCACTTTTTTCAAAGCACTGCTGCTGAGATGAATCTGTTTCCTGTGGTTTCCTTGGACTCTTCTCTTTCTCACACCTTCCTCTGCCTCTCACCTTGTTTTCTGAAAGTGTCACCGACTTTTCCACCCCACACACCTTCCTGTGTTGTCAATGTTGTCTTAGTCCTGCCAGGGCATATTTGTAGAGGGAGAGGGGGTGGAAGAGGAAGAAATCTGGGAAGGAGACAGGACATACTCTGTAAGGCCTGTCCCAGCTATGCTTTGTTCATGAGGGCAAGCACAGCCCAGGAAGGAGCCTTTGCTTGTGTCAACTCCAGGCTGCTTTGAGGCACAGAGAGTACTTTATTTTTGGAGTCGTGTCCGCAGGCAGCATAATAATGGGATGGATCCTGATAGTGCAGACATTCATCCAGCCTCTGTGCTGGTGGGCATGAGGAAAGAACAAGCACAGGATGGATGAGACGAGGCTGGAGTAGACTAGCAGTCAGATCCACTGGAGGCACAGATTTATACCAACTAAAGATCCAGCCCGTGCAATCTGCTTGAACCTTAATTTCTGCTCAGATTCCACTTTCCATTAGCACTCTGTGAGCATTTACTTGACAGCAGAAATTTTTCTCCATCTTAGAAAAGGCAGTCACGTTTCAGGGAAAGCTGCTGCCTTCGGTTCGTCTCCACACCCGCCTGCACTCCCAGACATGCACAGAGCTGTACTTTGCATAATCACATTGGTTCTTAACCATGGCAATATATTCAGATCTTCAGACACCTGGCAGTCAGATCCAGCTCTCTAGAAGCATCCCTGCTGGAAAAGCAATTATATTTGTGCAAAGGCATCAGTGGAGAGTTTACAGGAAGCTGTATCTCCAGAGGGAGCTGAGTGGTTTTTTGGGGTAACTGTTGCAAGGGGAGTGTTGCATCCAAAATTGTTATCAAGTGATCAAGAATAATTGTAAACTACACACAGCAAAGAAAAATAAACTTTAAATCATTAATGAGTGTGTTGATGTGTCTTCCACTTTGTGGTGATGAATCTGCCTGTTGAGATACCTCAAACTCTAGGGATGAAATTCTTTGACAAGCCAAAGGGCAGGCAGAACCTCTTTATCTGAGTCAGAGTGTAAAAAGGGTTTAAAAAAGGTGAAAGCAGCCAGTTCCTACCTCTTCTGTCCAGTTTCTTTTCTGTACAAACCAGACTATACTAACACTTCCAAGCTTTCCCCACTTCTGCTCACTTGGGCTGAACTGGGGATAATTCTGTTTCCTGCCCACAGCACCTCTGTTACAGAGAGTCCATCTCCAAGGAAACAGTCCCAAGTACCAATAATCGCAAGTTGAAATTCACAGGACCCGTTGTTGGATCCTGATGTACTTCAGTGAATTTTTGTGCCATTCCCTGTTGCTGACACCTGTTAGGGAGGGAGCAGGAAGGACTGATCCCACCCCTGGTGAGGAGATAAACCAATTTCCTGAGGCTCCCTCAGGCCCTGAGCTCCTGCAGGAGTCACATGGGTGCTTTTCCTATCTCTGTATTTTTAGTTGGATAAAAGAAAAAGCAGTATCACATGGCAGAGATGGGACTGTCACAAAGCTGAGAAAACACACTTCCTTGGTAGAAATCAAGTAGATAATGCAACTGTCTCCAGTTCTTTGTGGACACTAGAAGATAGTTTTCCTTCTTTCATTTTTTATCCAAGACCTGAAGTGACTTAAATGAGAAACTTAAAAAAGTTAAGAGGAGAACATATTTTGCTGGTTTTTCTCCTTTTTTCTGAACAGAAATGTCATTTTGATACAATGTGGTAACGCTGTCTTTCCCTCTCATCTACACCAAAAAGAAGAAAACATTTAGTGATGAAGCCAGAGTATGATCTTGTTTAATGTATCCAGATGTAAAGCTGAAGTGAATCTCATGCTATAAATCCAAGTGTTTCAGGTTCCCACTTGTGTAAGAGAGATAAAAGTCTAACACAGAGGTTCCAAAAAATTCTCCCCAACCTTCCAAAGCTCTGTCAGACCCACATACAAAGTCCAGAATAAATTGAATTTACTGGAACGTCTCCAAGATTATGTCTAGAGTGATTCCAAGACTTTTCATTTTTCCAATTCAAATGAGCCCTATTACACATCATGAATGTCTGGAGGAGAAATCCAGCCTATTTCATAAAGCCTTATTATATATTTTAATGCACACAAGGTAAACATGAAAATGTCTCTCGGGCAGTTTTTTGTTTCAGTTTTTATTATTTCATTGTGCTCTTTGGTTACTTACAAAAAGTCTTAAAAAAACCCCAAACCATTTTTGTGATGTTTATATTTACTCCACAAGGGCTACAGCTGCTGTGTCAGACTCTGATTTGTGGGGCTGTTTTAGGCGCTGGGGTAAATGGGTTGATTGACAGAAGTGTAACAGGTCCCCACAAGTCAAGTAAAACCATTTAGGAAACAACCCCCAAACCCACCTGCAGCAGGTGCTCACCCACCCCAAAAATGACTCTGTCAGGGACTTCCACACCAGCTACAAGTTGGACAACAGGGTACAAATACCCACTTCTGCCAGTGGGATGAGGCACCTCTGGGTCAGCTTTTCAACCTTGCCTTCATGTCCTCTGTGCAGCTCTTTTCTGTGTGCTGCACAGCATGATGAAAAGAGAGTTCAACACAGAGAAAAGGTCTGTCCTTGGAGGAAATAGTGATGGGTTTGCTGTGGACCCATCTGTAACTTGTGAGTCAGTCCTGAGCTACAAAAACAGGGAATATCAGTTTCTTCCAGGGCTGGACAAAGACATGAAGAATAAAGCCCAGGTTTGCTCAGACCTTGCAGCAGGATCTGTGTCACACTGAGCCAGAGGGTCGAGCTGGCCCTTGTGAGCCAAAAGCCAGACAGCAGTGTCTGTGAATTAACACAGGTCTTACACCTAAAATGGGCAGTGCACAGACAAAATCCTACTGCAGAGATTTATGTCTCAGGGACTCAGAGTTTCCTTCACACAGTGCAGAGAGACAATTTCATCCTCTAGAGAGACACAGAAACAAAATTCAAATTCCTCCAGCATTAGGATGATACTAGAGCAAGGCAGATGAGGTAGGGTTGCTATTGTCAGGGTCCTAACAGGCTCTAATTGTCCTGCTGAGCCTCACCTAAGCCTGGCCTTGCTCCTTGTTGTCTCTGCCCAATCTTGACTTCCTCACCTCTTTTGGGCTCTCCTGGGCTGTCTGCTGGACCTGCTGGTCTCTCCCTGTTCCTGTGACCCCACACTTCCACCTCAGCCTCTTCTGCAGGGCAGCCTGTTTGTGCTGCACCCACTGGTATCTTCTGTGCTGTGCTCTGGTTCTCCTTTGGAATTACAAACTGGTTTGGGTTGGAAGGAACCTTAAAGATCATTCTGTTCTGACTCCCCTCCCATGGGCAGGGACACCTTGGCCTTGGACACTTCCAGGGATGGGGCAGCCACAGCTTCTCTGGGCAACCTGTGCCAGTGCTTTCCAGGGCAGAAAGTGTGTGTGTGGATGTTACAGGAGCAGATTTGCCCACCTCTGGAGGTTCAAATGCCAGGTAGGAAAACACCACAACAGCACTCTGTCCCCATTCCATGCACAGGGTGAGAGGTTCCCCTGGGTGAGGATCTCCACAAAGCCAGGGTGAAAAGCAGGGATGAGCTGTAGCTGTCCTCTAAGCTCCAGCTGAGCAAGTGGCATTTCAGCCGAGATGTGCCTGGGATGTTAACACATTTCTGGATTGAGCTGAGCTCTGGGTGACACTGCTATGTCTTGATACCAGTGAAGGCTGGTGACCTTTAAACAGGTTCTCTATTTAGTAGCAATCACGTTGCATAGACAGGTCTTAAATGCAAACTGCTGCCTTTTCCTTTGAGGTGCAGGGAGTTACAGTTCCAGGGCTCTGACAAACATCTGTTTCACTTTGCGTTTTCAATTCTGGCTCAGATAATGGGAACTCTTGTACAAGAAAGAGAAAAACAGCAAGAGTCCCCGTTATTTACCAGTCTAGAGATATAAATCTCAGAGCCAGAGCCCTGTTCCTGTGATTTCAGGTTTATGGGTCATTACTGAAACAAGCTTGTGCTGCTCTTCTTTTAACATACAAATGACACCACTTTATTTCCTGTGGGTGGGATTGATTCCCCTCCTAAGGGGTCCCCATTGAATCCAGCATTATTTACACAGAACATGGAAAGAGGTGTTATTTCTTCAGTCATGGAAACCCTTCTTTAAGCTTTAGCTCTGTTTTCTCCATGGCTGAGCCCCCTCACAGGCTGGTAGGCATTGTGGCAATGTAAGTTCTAGCAGGAGCTTAAAGGTTTGTGAAGGTAAGAAAGTTAAATATCACTGTCCATGTGTCTGTTTACTGTTTTTTAAGGAACTTTCAGGGCATGTTGGCAATGTAAAGAATAACTGTTATAAAAAGCAAGTTACCTGATTTCTTTTAGCTCCTGTAAAAAATTCTGAGCAAGTTCAAGCCCTGCAGCTTGAATTCTTTGTGTTCACAAGTAATTGGGAACCTCTGGGTCTCCTGCTGCCAGGGGGTGGCTGTGCCTTGGCTTTATGGGGGTGTAGCTCATTTGATCAACAGGTCCTGGGGTGTTTTCAGATGCAGCATGAAATACAGTGCTGCTGCTTGGTATATCCCTGCAGAGTTTGCACCTGGATGTGCGAACTGCCAATTCAGACATTCAGTGGAAGGTGCTGCTCAGCTTTACAGAGACATTTGCTTGGTATTTTCCAACTTTTGCTCCTTCAGCTTGGTGTAGTGCACAGAGGACACTTGGTGTACCTCTATAGGAGGAATGTCCATATATATGTGTGTGTGTGTATGTATATATATATATATAGTCCCAGAGTAATCAATTATTTAATAAATTTGTTAAGATGTTCAGCATGTGGATTTCTCTTCTGTATTTCTAGAAAGAGATACACTGAACACCTTCTATACTGCAAATTTTGTCTCTCAGTTCTAGAAGTCAAATTTAAAGAGTACAATTTTGTCAGTAGTGCCCTGTACAGTGGAGCTCAGCTGAAGATGGTTAAAGATCTTCCCAGGTAACTTTTTCTATGTGAAACACTGGCAGATAAGATAAATAAAAAGTTTAGTTGCAGGAGGAGTGAGAGGGGCAGGAGGGAGGCTGCAGGAGAGGAAAGAGGAATTGTTTGGTCTCCATTTGAGTCACTTCTGATGCAACTTTTATGCTTTTTCACTACCCCACGAGTGAATTGACAAGTGTTGCAAATACAAATATTCATTTTTCTTCCTGTAATAAAACTGTCAGTGAAGAAAACAAAACATCAGGCAAAATCTCTCTTGCTTTCCAGACAGGAAAAGAGCTCTGTGGGATGAGCTTTGTCCTGAGAATGAAGTACTGATGATGAGGTTTGGGGGCTCAGGGATTTGGGGATTTATTGTGGGGGGTTTTTTGGGTTGTGGGGTTGTTTTTTGCTATGGAGACAGATATACCTTGCCCATACACAGAGGGGAATGACTGCAACATGATGCTGACTGAAAGTAAGTGAAGCTGCAAAAGCTGGTGATGTAACTAGCAGAGAGCAAAACAAACCAAGGGCACTGGGGGCATAAAGTTGTCAAATAATTGCAATGTTAGAATGTTGCATAGCAACAATAAAGATCCTCTGTGTTTTTATAGTCAGAGTGGGCATCATATACAAACCCAATCTGCTATTCCATCACTGAAGAACTGCATCCAAAAACCTGAAGCCAATGGGCACAATAGAGCCAAACACAGTTAATGTTGTTTACTTGCTGTGGTCTTCTGTGTTTGCAGTCGATGTTTTCCATTGATCTCTCTTAAAAGCCTATCCTTGATAAAGGTGGTAAATTAAAACTGTTCTCTGTAGCTGATGAATTCCTTGCCCTCTTTGGCAAGAGGTGAGTCTTCCTACACATCTTCCCCTGGCTCAGAACAGCACTTAACTAACATGTTCTGTTTCTGAGATGCAAGTTCACATGCCCATGTCAGCACCTTCTTCACCCCCATGTTTCTTTTGGATTTCTTCCTGCTTTTTACTGTGATTTTTGTCAAATAGAGGGTCTCCCTTTTCTTCTGCCAGGTCAGTTAAGTGAGAGCAGTGATTAGCAGTAAGTTGCTAAACAGTTTAAATCAAAACCAACAATGAAACAGTTCCCACACTCGCTCACCCTCCTGCACCTCCAAGCTCTGTGTCCCATGTTTGCCACAGCAAATATTGACTGGTTTGATTGTTATTTATCCACATGGCTGTGCTTTGGCATGAATTGCATCCTGCTAAGTGGACTTAAACTGCAAGGGCTCAAAGCCATTTTAAGTGGCCTTTTCTCCATTGCAATTAGAGGGGCAAGGTCAAATAATCACACAACAGAGTTGCTTTGTTCTCTATGGTCATTTTTTTTCTGCATCAGCTAGAGATGGCTTCATGTAACCTGGAACTATTCAGAGGTCAAAAAAAAAAAAATCCCTCCCTCTGAAAAAAAACTAAAAAAAAAAGAAACTTCAAACAGCAACAAAGCCCAGCTTTAAAGGTATTGCACATTTTTTAGTTGGACACAGTTTTCTGCCTCCTGCTGTGAAGGTCAAAAAAGCAAAAGCTCTTTTTTTTCCTCCGCAAGAGTCACACTAACAAAAGCTAACACTGGCAGCCTTGGAAATGAAAGCTCAGCTTATATAGTCCAGGAAATATCAGTTTGGTTTGTCTCAAATGTGCACACCTTGGCTGAGAGCCCTGACTTAGCTTAAATATGCTCCCTCTGGGAGTCCCAATCCTGGCAGGAACACATCCCTCAGCCCACGGCGCAGCCCCGGCCGCCGACAGAGGCTGCAGGTCACCCCACGAGGTGAGTTATGCAGACACCTGCCCACAAAGGGCTCTTTGGAGACCTCCCTCAGCTGGTTTTATGAGCCCACACATTGATTTGGATTCACAAGCAGCTCTTACGGACTCACAGCTTTGGATCCAAAAGCTCAAATTTCTACAGCCCCCTGCAAATCTTTTTTGTGTTGGACCAGGTGAAGTTAATGACACACAAGACAAAACCACCCAGGCTTTTTTATCTTCCTACTCCAAGCTGAAGGATGCTCAAATGCTTCATTCCCTTTACTGCTAGGATCTTTCTAATTTCCAGCCTAAACTTATTCTCCCCCAAGGCATCATTTCTCATTTGTTCTTGTGTCATGGTTATATTTTATACCTCCTGCAAGGACAAATTGCAGATTTAAATAGCATGGATGCTGCAAAGTTTTGCCCTTGTGCAGATGGAACAACTTTCTTGCAATAATTACATTGTAGTTACTGTTTTCAGCTGATTAGCTGGAAATATACTGATTTTTCTCCTCCTGTACTTCCCATAAAAATTCCTTTTTATCAACAGTTTATACAAATGTTACTCTATAGGGGGTTGCTGTAGTTGCTTTACATTTACAAACCACAACAGATTCTTTGTAAACATGTCCAATCATTTGGACCACTCTTACTCCCTTTAGGACATCCTGGAAAAGAAACAGCTGAGGAGGACATGGAGATCCATAAAACTGTAGGAGGGAGGGAGAATTGAGGTTGATTTCTTACTATTTTCTCCCATTCCGTGAGTACCTGGAAATTAATATGAGGGAATTTATGTATGCAGAATTTGTCTCCAATTCAGGCAGAGCCTGAGCTGGAAGCAGTTTGAATTTGGGATGTGTCACACAAGTTTTCCAGGTTGTCACTCTGTCCTGGGCACAGCCCAGCTGAGTTATGTTACCTCTGAAGAGCTTGGGCAGAGGGACAGCAGAGCTGCATTGAGGCTTTGTGACCCTGGGCCACAAAAGCCTCAATAAAATTGACACAGTACCTTCCCTCTCCAAATGTTCTGTCTGTGTTTTATTGCATAAATATACCTTTCACGATTTTCCTATTTGTAACTTGCTTAAAAGGGAAGCAAAGCCCTGATTTTAAGGCACATTGTAAAACCAGAAGACTTGCAGAGGTGGATGGGAGAAGTTTTAATGCACCAAAGCATCTCCATTGATTTCAGGAGCAGTCAGCTTTGTAAAAGTACCCAATTTACACGTGTAAATAAATAATTTCAGCAGTGAATCATCGTAGTTGTATATATTGGAATTCCAACTATAGCAGCTTCTTTTCCTCTCTAACCACTTAAAAAACATTTAAAAGTACCAAGGAACTGTTGTTTGTGTGATCACAGTGAAAAAATGGAAGAAAATGGAATTTGCTGAACCTACTCTAAGGTTAACTCTTCCCAGCAGTGTGCAATTGTTCCAACATCGTTTCTGAATACTCTTGATTTGAAAATGTCAGGAAATTGCTTTTCTTCCCAGTAAAAGTCTGTTCCAGGTATCTGCTGTCAGGCAGAGCCTTGTGCAAATGCCATCCCTCATATCCCACGTTTGATGTCAGTGTGTTGCTGCTGGGTGCAGTTCATCACTGCCTGATGTTATCTTGAATTTGAGCAGAAAGTCCAGAAGAACTCAAGGAGAGAAGTGTTAATTCTCAGCCAAGCATATGGAGAGAGATGGAAGTGACTCTCCCAGGTACATCTGTTTAGTTTGGTGTTCAGGAAAGGAAAAAAGAAGGTAAAATAGAGGTTTGTATATTGAGATTTCACAAATGGACTTTCTCACTGCCTTGCTTATTTAGCCAAGTCTTCCTCTCTGAAGTGGAAAAGGAAGGTGACTCAGTTTTTTTTTCTCTTTATGTATCAAATAATAATAACTGTAAAGGCATTTTTCCACCAGTACAGTCTTGCTGGATTCTAGAAACTTCTCTCTTGCACTGGGTGGAAATGAGCTCAGTACCAGGTCTGGGTTTGTAAATAGAAAAATCCAACTTTGATGCAGGTAAGGCAGGAAAAAACCTGCTTGTGAGGCTCTTCTGCTTCATATACACCTTGGGAGGACTGGTGAATTTTCCAAGGCACAGCATTAGACTATTGTGAACTGAGTGAGTACAGAATGCCAGGAGAAAACATGGAAGTGGGATTTTTTAATGAAGAATTGCCAGACTGTGGCACAGGATGGAGAAGTGGAATTAACACACACATACTCCTGAGTGAATCAGTAGAATTAAGGAATTAAGGCTGGGAAAGCTCAGGTAAGTGAGGAAATGGGCTTGTCCACTTTCCACTGGCCTGTCTCTGGCCAGGTATTTCAATTACTGGAAAATTAAACTCTGGAAGCCCTTATGCAGGTTCAGTTCTCGCTGAAAGGATGGAGAATAATTTCAGAAAAATCCTTTGGGAATCTAGAACTGGTACTTTCGGGACAACATAATGACTTTTCAGTTAGTATCCATGGCAGATTGGTGATACAGAAAAAAAAAAAAGAAAAAAGGAATAGCAGGGTGTAGCAGAAAGGGGATTTTCTGGGAGGTTTATGGATTCAGTTAAGGAGGTATTGATCTACTCAGTAAATGCTGAAATCTTGGAGTTTCTTCCTGCAGTCAGGAGAGCTGGTATCTAAAATTTTTTCCCTGATATGTGCAATATTTTATAGCTCATAGAACTATTTGCATGTTAAGGAGTTCTTCCTTGAGCCCAGATATTGGCCAGCTTGAACATGTACCAAAGCCACAATACACAGTTGTGCTGGCCCAGCAGTTCCCATTATAAGACCCTTTTATCCTCTTTTAAACAAACAGCTTAAGCTGAAGTTTTCTGTGCTGGGTACCTGTCTTAGTCTGTCTCTTTTTTGGAGGACTCAGCAGAAGTGTCTGAGCTGTTTCTGTGAATGCAAAGAGGATTATTTTAGGAATGCTAAGGGTACCTTCTGTTGTTTAAACAAGGAAGAGAGCCCATACATTGGTCTTGAATTTTTAGAATGGGTTTGCTCTTCCGCTATGGTGTTGGCCAGCCCTGCTCAAAGTTGGCCACATGTTTAGCTGTCCACAGTCCCCACTGCTCCACCTGCCCCACTGCCTGCCAAGCCTGACCAGTCCCAAGCTGGGAGAGGGGACAGCTCTGCTCCAAGGAGTGGAAAACTCCATCACAACCTGTGCCCATGGAGAAACCATGATGTCAAGGACCTCTATGTATTAACCTTGACCCTCTGCAGCTGCCAGGACAGCTGGGGCAGAGGGCAGGAGGAGAGTTTTCCATAGCACACATCTGGTCAGATGCACTGGAAAGGTGACACATGGCAAGGGGACGCCTGGGGGCAGAACTCCACAGTGATGGAATCTTTCATGTGGGGGCAATGGACAGTGGAAGCAAGAGGTTTATTTTTAGCATTTCTGTTGGACTGAATCCAGAAAGGCAGATGATGCTCCTTCTGATAAGCAAATGTGTTTTAACTGGCTTCAGCAGACCCATATGTACAGCTGAGGAGTTATGCTTCCCTTAAGTAAGTTCTCCTGATGTGAACTTCCAGTCTGAAAAAATGGTTTAGCTGCAGGACCTTCTTAGTGAGAACATCTGCTTGACGAATTTGTGCAGCATCACATCTGCCTTTGGATTTAACAGAACTGCAGAGCTCTGGGAGGCAAAAAAAAAAAAAGAAAAAAAAAAGGATGGGTCAATTTGTGGCTTGGACAATGAACTCAGGACAAATAGTGGCTTGAAACTACCTAAAAGATCAACACTTTTATCATCATGCAATTGGCTAGTTTGGCTGAGCAGCACATTGTGGGGAGGAGGGCTGCCAGCACAGAGAGAGTGGAGCCAGGATCTGAGCCTTAGGGACACTGCTGGAGGAAGATCCTGCAGCTTTTAAGCAAAGGAGTAGTCTGCTTCAATTTTACCCCATTGCTCACGTGGCATTGTCAAGTTTTTTGTAAGAAACTTTTTTAAAGAATTAAAAAAACTAAAACCAAAGAAATCTCAATTAAGAAACCTCCTCATATTGTTCCCACAAACACTATCAGCACTCAAATTTTGTGCCTTCTTGCCAACTTCTTGCTCCTAACCATAGTCTTACTCTTTTCAGTATCATCTGGGTTGTTAACATGTTTTCTTTCAATATTCATTATTAATTTGTTTCCTGTGGCAGCAGTTGCTGATCTGCCAAGGCCAGAGGATTATTAACAAGTAATGAGGACTGTGTCTGGCAAGAGTGTTCTCATCTTCTGCAGGTCACTGACATCCCAGCTTCACAAGAGTGCTCATCTCTGGCATCATCTCCTATTTTTTATTTGTGTTTTCACTCTTTCCTTTCTGTAGTTTATCTTCCAATTCCATGGTTAGTCACCTTCTGCTTCACTCCTACACCTTCTGTTTTCACTCTCCCTTCTGGCCAGTGGGTGACTAGACCTTCCTGTACATGCTCCTTTATCCCAGCTTGTTTGTCCTCTTGCCACTCTCTATGTGTCTGTAGTGCCACCCTCCCGTGCCAGTGTCCTGTGTCTGCTGTCACACTGCCACGAGAGCCTGTGTTACAGCTTTGTGGCCATGCCTTCTGCCCTCTTTTCCCACGGTTTCTGATCCCACAGCCTGCCTGCAGCACACACCTGGAGCTGAAGTGGTAACCAAATGGTTGTACAATGTTCTGCTTGCTCCAGAAAGTGCAGGAATTACCCTGTTTGCCCATTCTCCACTGCCCTGGGACACCTGCCTACCTCAGTAGCTTCTGTGCCAGTTACTCCTTCATCAGACCGTGCCAATCTCCGTGTGATACCATCGTGGCTCTGCAGCTCACCTCTGTCCTGGGCTCTTCCCTGTGTTCCCCCTGCTCTCTAACCCCTTCTCCAGCACAGTTGTGGAAACAGATACAAGAAGAGGGAGATGAAAGGTGCCACCATGAGAGCTGCAGGGGGATCCCTGGGGTAGTGAGGTGAGCAGGAGGTTCTGCAGTCTGTCCAGAGATCTCAGAGGGTTCCTCGTGGAGCTGTTCCCTCTGCTGCCTTTTTCCTTTTGTGCACACACCAACATGGAAGTGGTCTCATGTCATTGTTTACTCCTTACCCAGTGATAGGGAAGTGTTTCTCTTCTCTTGGACCACAACTTCAGAAGGACAGACAGCCTTCAGTGGCATAATGACCAGCCAGTGTGAAACTGGTAAAATTACCTCATAAATAACTTAATGCACGCAGAAATAGGAGTTGCTGTTGCTCATAGATAGATTATTCACTACCAATATAGAGCATTAAACCATGGCTAATATGGAGGTCTCCACAGGGGTTTCATTAAACACCAGAGGTTTCTTATAGATTTAACCATTGGGGAGCTACACATCTCTTGCTGTTTGTCAGCTCTACCGTGTTAGAGGTAATGCACTTCTGCTCAGGAGTTCTGGGGATGCTACTGGCCAGGAAAATGCCTCTTACTGGGAAAAAAAAAGAAAATCCCAATGTTGTTAACATTCAGTGGTCAAATGCTGTTTGCAGCATGACTTTTGATCTCTTCATAGTTCAGAAGTTGTGGGGTTTTGCATAAAACACTAAGGGAGTGTAATTGGAAATAGTCCTCTTCCAGTCAGGAAGGGCAACACTTCAGACTTGTCTGTCCTGCCAGTGGTGGAGATTTCCAAGTCTCTGTAGTTAGCTTGGCTGGGACAGATGTGCTCCAATATGTGGTGGTGGTGGGTTGGCAGTGCTGGGTTAATGGTTTGATTTAAGGTCCAATATTAAGGTGTTTTCCAGCCTTAATGATTCAATGATTCTGTGCTGTTTTGTCCTGTGACAGAGCAGAGCTACCACAGGCTTGTCTACCTGTGTTACTGTCCCACTCCAACATGCCTGGTCCATGCACCCTCTGACAATTCACATCCTCACCTCCATCACTGTGTGACTGACTCAGGGTTTCAGAGAGCCAGACCCTTTCCACTGAACATGTTACAAGAGCACTCAAGCTCCCTGTGATCAGGGGAGACAGTGAGCCCATGCATGGTCTAAATCACCCTTTGGAACTCTCCATGCATTGTGGATTCCGTGGCAATGATGGTCTTTGCACTGGAGGTGTGTGGAGCACCCCCAGCTCCTCAGGGCACAGCAGGGCCCTGCAGCTTCCAGCACACAAGTGATTCCTGTGCCTTTGTGCTTGCAGGTCACACAGACTCTTGTGCAGCCAAGGCCAGAAGAACAGCTGGTGCCTTCCCAAGGAGATTTGAGAAGGCTTAATGACCACCAGGAAAGTATTTATAGCTCCATCTTCTAAGAAACTTTTGGAAAATAATTACCACGAGCATTGCACTATTTCTACAGTGTTTTTCCTTTTTTTTTTTGGTCATCTTTTCTATTGCTACTGTAATACAATCTATTTTAACATTGACAAATCACTATTTATTTCTTAATATATTCAGGTTAGTCTTGTATTGAAAGCATGTCCTTTCTGGCACTCTAGTGAAATTGTACTTATTCTCAAAGCTGTTGTATCTGTCATTCACATGTAATTAATGTGACTACACCACTGATGACTCTTCTGACACTAATTAGAGGTGTGAATAGGAAACAACACCAGCAGTGTTTCCCATTGGTCTCTTTTTCTACCATTCCAACCCACTGTTTCAGCTGAACAGTGGGTGGACAACTGCAAAGTAGCCACATGAATGTGGGCTCATTGTGATTTAGCTGCATCCATGGGAAAAGTGGAAAACTGGAAAATTTTTCCATGGGAAAAATTCCCTCTGTGCAGCTGATAACTAATGAAAGTCTCACTCTGGGATGGACTGGCCCACTGTCCAGAAAACTCAGTGTGAAAAGGGAAGAGCTCCTGTGGTTGCCATCACAACCCTGAAGGGATTCAGCCACATCTGGCTTTCTGTGGCTGCATGGGAAGAGTGCTAAATAAGAGAATGTGGCTCCTGCACCTTTGTGTCCAAAGGCAAGGTTGGGAGCACTACTGCTACACTGGATTAGTGCAAACCCCTGTCACCATCTCCTTTAGAGACCCCAGAATCCAAGCCCTTGAGGGGATTTGCAGTTTCTGTAGATCAGGTGAGTGGTCTTTTGACAGTTATTCAGGGCTCCTGTGCCACGGCTCCAGTCACTGCTTATCTCAGATGAGCTCAAAGGGCCCAGGTGTCAGGGTGGGTGTGCTCAGTGATGCACATTTGTCCCTGTCTGCTGCCTGTCCTGAAGAGGATCTGGCTGAAAAGTGTCCCAGCTCCCTTCTAGAAAGCAGAAAGGGAGATGAAGCACAGAGAAAAAAGAGCAAAAATTTAAATAAGACAAGGATGGGCTTGTAAGTTTTGTGGTTGAAGCACAGCTTGAGTCTCCCTCTGGAATCATCATCTTGTTTCACTGATTATCTAGAGAAATGCAGCTTCTGACATAAGGAGACTAAATTAGGTGATGTGATTACTCCTTTAAAGTCAAATCAGGTACTAATCCTTCAGGCTCCCTGATCTTTCTGCCTTCTCTTCCATTCCATCCTCAAAGTACAAATTAAAAAGGTGAACTATTACTACTTAAATAGTTTTCAGAACTCTGATTATTTTTCTGACCCCCATTTCTCCCTCAGCAGGATAGAAATCATTCTCACTGAGGCTGCAGCAAACCCAATGAAAAAAATGAGATGTGAAGGGAGACGATAGAGGGGGAAAATAATTAACTGTGCTACTGAATGATCAAGAATTTTGATCCTTACCTGCAGCTGGGCTGTGTTTTGTTGATATGGGGAGGAGAACATGATTCAGTTTAGGCAGTCCCAGAGCCTCCCAAAGTGTCCTGCTGAGTCCTGCTGGAGTTCCTGTCCTCTGGGTCCATTCCCTGTGCTGACATGGGCAGGATCTACCTTGGTGCCATCCCTTCTTTTTTTCAGGTCATTTTTTTCCCTGCTGTGACACACTCACGTATGAAACAGGTAAAGGGAATGTGTAGAAATATTGCAAGTCTTCAAAAATGTTTTATTTTGGTATCTGCACAAGTCCAAGTCTGCCCTGGTAAGGTTATTGCCATGAATACCTCATGAAACAGCATTCAGTGCCCCCAATCTCATTCAGTTGTGATAAAGAGGATAAATAAAGAAATGCACATATTCGTGTGAAAACCAAAATCACATATGGCAGAGATAGTCAGAAACAATAAAATCCAAGATTGAAGAATGAAAGAGAAGGATGAAGCCTTGTGGTTTAATATGAAGGGAAATATGTGACAGAATCTTTCATCTCTGACCATGTTTGCTGCAAAGTAATAAGATATGTTGGCTCTGAATGGAGAAGATAAGAGACTGGAATAAAAACCCAGTTTTGGTACAACAATCATGGGAGCTAAATTATTGCCTTGTTCTTATTACTACAGGCACAGAAATATAGTGGAAAGATGTAGCTGCAGGGAAGAAAACTCCACTGTCCAACAGGATGAGCTGAAAATACTTGGGGTTTACTTTTAAAAGGGTGAATGTTTGAGATAGTTTCCTCTTGGGAAAGTATCAGAGTAATGCTGCCTCTGGATGGTTTGAATGCCTTGAACCTGTGGCTGTAACTCCCAGATTTAAGTGAAAATTTTGGGAAATAGGGGTCTCCTAAAGCAAAGTAGCAGCACCAGTCAATTTGTGCCAGAACTGAAGTCGTGTAAAATAAGAGACTGAAAGGTGCTCACAACATGACTCCTCTGCCACCACAGAGCTCCAGACCCTCCCCTTCAATACTGGGAATCTGTGCAGGGTTTTGAGGTTTCTTTGTGCTTACATTTGAAATGTAAGGAAACAGAAATCAGCCCAGAATGGTTTGGTTTTGTTTTGGTTTTTTTTAAATGCAGTGTGTATTGCCAAGCTCCCAAACTTACATGTGGTTTCCTAAACAAGCAGGTTGATTTTACAATATGCTGAGCAGCTTCTGGGCCCAAGGAGAAATTCATCTGGAGACACAGCTGAGTCAGTAATGTGGAAAGGGCTTGGGAGGAAAGGCACTGTGTGAAAGAGTCTGTTGTGCAGTTGTTTTGACTCCAAAGACTTCCAGATAGTCCCTGAAACTTAAGCAAGTCTAAAGATAAGTATTGGACACCATTACTGGGCTTTAAGTAGATCATATGTTGCAAGTCTGAACTCCAAAAGTTTAATCTTCCTCCTGTTTTGTTGTCACAGATGTCCTTTGCTCCCAGGACATGAGTTTCTGTATACCTGTGCTGTTTATTTGGATTCTGGAACAGGTAGGGATATGCAGACAATGTTCTCTCTCCTGGCCATCCCCTTAGCTGCTCTGTCCTCCAAGTCCAAGTCCAATTCTGGGAGAATCAGGAAGCTCCAGACTTGCAGCCAAACGTTTTGGCTTTGATCCTTCCTTGATAGCAGGTCAGACCAATCTTTGGCCAAAATTTCCAGTCTCAATCCAGCCATGGTTGGGGGATGTCTGGATCCTGGGGCAATGTCCATTTGTGCTGTTAATTCAAGCTGAAAGAGAGAAGGTTTAGATTAGATACTAGGAAAAAATTCTTCCCTGTGAGGGTGGTGAGGCTCTGCCTCAACCCTGACAGTGGGAATCACAGAATCATAGAAAGGCTTGGGATGGAAGGGGCCTTAAAGATGATCTTGTTCCAACTCCCTGCCATGGGCAGGGACACCTCCCACTATCCCAGGTTGCTCAGAGCTCCATCCAACCTGCCCTTGAACATGAACAATAATATGTGGATTAAAGCAGCATTTCTACTACAATTGAGGAAAAGCTTTAGTAGGAGATAAAAACACCATTTCTGGACTTGATTGAGGTGCATTATAATCATATTATGATTACTAGAGATTATCTCCATGGGACCTAGTTATAATTTTGTGATAAGAAAGGTAGGTGGGACACCAGTAGGGGACATCAGTAGACTTCAGTCTATTTCCATTAGTAAACATCTGTCCATGCCACCCATGGCCTTTCCAAAGTTAACCTTTCTCCACACTGAATCTAATGATCTGGGAAGGGACTTGGAAAAGAGGAGGCAGCTGTAACTTGCACAAATGGTGCGAAAGTAAGGGCTGGACATGACATGGTGGGACCTTTGATCCATGGGGAAGCTGAAGTGGAGGGAGGCAAAGGCTCTGAGCCCAGAGTCCTGAAGGCTTGAGGTCAAACCTGCCAGAGCTGAGATGAAAGGGGAAAGACAACGTGGATTTCCTTAGGTCAGAAGCTGAGTTAAGTTTGGATATGAGAAAAGGTGAGCCTGCATCAAACTGGAGAAACATGGAGGTCAGGAATTGCCAGTGTCCTGTTGGGAAATCAACAAACACAAGCCCTCACCCTCCCAGTGCCCAGAGGAGGTGACTCCCAGGGACTGAACTGTACTGGAATTCCCATCTCCAGTGCAGACATTTCCCTGCCACAGCCCTTCCTACATTTTTTAAAAGCAAGGCTTCATCACACCACATGATCCACCGCTTCCACCAGGGATGTGCTAATCCCAGCATGCCAGAACACATGGATGTGACTTCTCCATCACTCATGACTCTCCTTTTCCCCAGTAGTTTCTCCAGTTGGGGTGGTGTCCCTGAGTTGCAGGGACTCTTTCAGAGCAGGTCTGCTGTCAAAAGAGATTATGGATCACAGTGAAATGTTGCACTCGAACACTTAAAATTTGGAACACTTAAAAAACCCAAGGTTTTTGAAGAACATGGATTTCCCCATTTTACTCAGAGCATCCCAGGCATTTCAATTCCAAAGCACTAGAACTGAAGGTATTTTTTCATGTAAAGTGAAAATGGCATCAAAACACTTAATTTTAATTTCTGTTGTCTAAAACTTTTTATTTCAAAAGTTGGTTCTTTTGAAGTTCCAATTCAAGAATAAAAAGCTCTGCCTTTCATTGTGGATCACTACAATCTTATCAGATTGCTGCTTTTGTAAAACAAAGTTTTGTGGGGTTGACAAACACGTTTAAATTTAAATAGCTTCCTTTGGTTTGAGATTTCTTTAGTGAAAAAATATTCCCATGGATTCTATTTAAGACCTGCTGTTATGTGCCTTAAAAAAATAAAAAAATCCAACCAAAAAGTGTCATGAACCAGAATGTGTTTTATTCACTTTGAGACAAATTGCAAATATAACAATGCCTGTGAGAAACGGGGAACTGGAGAGAAATTTTCAAGCACTTCAGTGTGCCAAGAAAGCTGTACATTCATCAGTTATTTCTGCTACAGCTCGAGGTTTTATGAAGTAGAGATATTTAAAGAATTCTCAGTAAAATCCAGAACCAAAAAAACTCATGTTTTCACTCTGAATATGAGGTAAACACCAGGTTCCCTGAAAGTTCAGCAGAAATTTTGGATCTGTGTATGCCTTGGGGACTGTATTTGATGCAGCCCAGTGATTTTTGACCTGAAGGCTTCAAAAAAGACTTTAAAGTCCCTTAAAAGACTATTATTTGCTAGTGTAGAGAGCCAAGAAAGAAACAAACAGAAAAACTGGTTTAGTGGAAGGTGTCCCTGCCCATGGCAGGGGGATGGAACAAGAAAGGCTTGAAGGTCCTTTCCAACCCAAACCACTCCCTGATTCTGTGATTAAGGAGGTAGAACTGGTGGTAGAAATTTTAGTGCATCATCAGGTGCTAACACAGCTCTTGATTGTCATTGATTAATGATTAGATATATGAGAATTTGCCTCCTATCAAACCTGGATTTAGAGCATCAGTTTATACATGCGCTCACATGCAATCCTAAATCAGATTCTCCCTCCTTCACAGACTGGGCACTAAGTATCTTGGCAGTGCACAATATATTCTAAGTGTGTGGAAATATATGTATATACTTAAATGTACACTTTAATACTAACACTTTAATATTTACTAATATTTAATTTAATTTAAATTTAATATTTAACACTTTAATAGAATGAAAACCTGATAGTTTTGTCATAATTGAAATATATGTTCATCGAATTGTTTTGCAAGTGAATTTTGTGAAGTTTGGGAAACATCTTGTTCACACAGAGGAAGATTGGGTACCTTCCTAATCAGTTTGGAGATTTTATAGTGTTTCCTCTCTCACCTGAAAGTAAAACTAAATACCTGGGCTCTCATTCCTTCCCATAATCTTGACTTCAAAGAAGACATTTTATTATTATAAATACCTCTTCTAAAGAATTTCATTAGGGAAGCAGGAAAATGCAGTTGTTTGGGTTTTTGATTGTGTGGGGAACTGTGGAGGGAAGGAAACAATGAGATGTTGAGGAGGGACCACAAGATGAATCACTGGATAAAGTCCTGGACAAGTCTGCAGTAAATCTTAGTGCCAGCTCTGGATGTAATGAGCTGGGTTTTGCTCCTGTTGATTTGAGTTCATTTGTTTTCATATTTAAACAGGTTTCTAAGTGAGGCTTACCTGGGCTTCAGCTACTCCCAGAGGAGGGGTGAACATCAATGGTAAACGGAGATTATTTTTACCCAAATTCTGGAGTCCTGATATACTTCAGTTTTCACTTTCTCAGCACAATTTTATTCAATTTTATTAGGTCATTTAGCAAATAATTTTAATTTTCTGCTTAGATCTGAATTTCTGAAAGTAATGTACTGTTGTACAGTTAATGAGTCTGCTAATAAGCTCCAAGAAAATGTGATTTGCGAATCATTCCAGGACATAACTGTCACTCAGACCCTATGCCAATTAGCATAACCATTAGCAACTATCCCTAAGAGGTCCTTGAAATTTAAATGAGCTTTCCTAAGATCCCTTTTGCTGGGGAGGTTGAAGCTTCTGCTTCACATGGAAAATGCAGGTTGGTGAAAAGCAACAATTCATTAAAGACAAAGTGTATCTTTAGAGGTAAATGCCCACCTGGGCTCTGAGCAGCAGCAACCTCTCTGTAAGGCACCTGGTGCTTGTTTGTCCTTACAGGGGTGTGAGGAGAAGCCATGGCTGGCTGAGCACTGGAGCAGCCAAGAGGTGCTGCCAAAACGCTGATACAGCACCAAAATGGGCGGTTTTTTATTGCAAACATAAAAAACACTTTAGCATTAGGGGCTGTTTAGGGAGAAATATTTACCTGCAAGGTCCTACTAAATCTTGGTGGATTTACTGACTTGGTGGACTTAGTTTTGTTGAAAAGAAGAGCTGTGTAGAGGCTGGTGAGGTTGTGGGTGATGTTGCAATGCTCTCAGGTGCTGCAGGGACCAGGGCTCCTCTGGGTGCAGGAAAATTTCATCTGGCTGCGATTCCCACTGGGAGTAGTCCTGAATGCTTCACTTCACACGCCCCCCTACTCAAAAGAAAGCACTTTTCTCAGCTTGGCTTCTATTTTGATCTTTCCCTCTCCCAGCTCTTAGTTCTTTGAGCTCCCAGGACCAATCCTGTCATATGTTTTAGGAAGGAATAGATCCTCAAGGATTTGTTTAGGGTAAGAACCTCACTGAGATTTTGCCACACCATTAAAGAGATGACTTCCCACAGGTGAAGGGTTGGCCAGTCTATGTAAGGCAGGCACAGCACTTCAGATCAAACACAAAAGCTTCAGACTCAGGAGAAGACTGTTGCAGCTTGGGGCTATAAAATGAAAAAGCAAGTTGTATTAGACAACTTTAAAGGCCTAGCAGAGGTATTAGCTTAATCTCTCTTTCAGTGTTGCCTTATCTCATTTGCAAAAGGAGAAAGCCTGATACTTGCAGCTGATTTCTGCAGCTAGAGTTGAGTGGTCCCTCAGGGCCCTCCATGGCCAGAGCCAACTCATGGGGTAATGTCCTTGAGCCATCACTTTTACTCCCCACAGCCTCCCACAACACAGGGAACAGCCTTTGGTGCAGGATGTGAGTCCTGAACCCACACATCTCCCCTTGTGCATGTGTATGGAAACCTGTGAATTACTGCTGCAGCCACGTGGTGCAGGAGGATGCAGTACAAAGTTGACTTTCATGGCTTGACATACATGGATTTGAAACCTTATACTCAGGAAAGCAGCACAGGAAGGTTCTCATGGCTGGAGAATGGAGCTCAGCAATGAGGTCAAAGGGGTTTCTTCTCCTGAGCTAACAAATGTTAAATTGACTCGACCCTGCTTTTAACTGAGCAAATGAACATGAAACACAGGATTAAATAAAGCAAAGATGTAACAGCTGACACAAGTCATAAAGGAGAGATTAAGGCAGTCGTACAAATGAACAAAGCAGGTAACACGCTAAGGTAAAGATCAAGGAACTGTCTCAGAAAATGGTGTTATGAATTAATGGCACAAAAAACCTGAGCATCAGGCTGAGCAAATGCCTTGGGTATCCATGAAGGGCTGTTTTCTCAGCCAACCCCAGAGCGATTCCCCAGCCATCACTCACTCCCATCACCTGGAGTGATGGAAGTTTGTCCATCACCCACTTTCAGCAGCAGTGATGGACTGATTTCCCCAAATCCCACCTGCTAATGGATTGCACAATCATTTGCTTCCTATTTTCTCTGTTTTAATGCAACATCGAGGACTTTAAGGCCTGGGAAAAGGATATACACAGAGACACCATAATGCAAACAACATCAACTGATTAACATATTATGGTGTCGATTATTAATACCAACATCAAGCAGCTGCTGAGACCTGATTGATTAGAGATGACTGGGAGGTCCAGAAGGCCTTAGAGCACTTTCCAAGGTCAATTTTTGCCTTTTCTGATGGAGCCTGAGCAGCTGCCACTGAGCTGTGGCAGATCTGCACAGCCAGGTCCTGCAAACCCATTTCATGTCTGGCCAAGACTGTGCTGGGCAGGTACAGTGCCCTCAGAGCTGTCAGTAAGCAGCTGTATCTCAAAGGCTTGGCTGAGCTCAGCAAATACCAGGGCTCCTTATTTAGTATGAAGACCCTATGGAAATTCTTTTCTCTATCAGTCCTAGGAGAGGGTGGTTTTCAAACCATTCCCAACTCAAGCTTAAATACAAGACTAGTTTCCTTGGCCATGTTGGTTGTTGATGGATGATCATTTGCCGTATTTTTTCTCCTGATGGGAAAATCCAGGGGCGTCTAAATGATATTTTCTTGCAAGAGACCAGGTACAGTTTTTTTGTATTTGCCCTTAATTGCCTTCTTGGTTTTTGTCAGACGAGAAAGAATATTAACAGGATTGTACAATGGCTAATTAGTTTTAAAGGTCTTTAGTTTCATTACTTATCTGGAATAATTTGTAATCTTCCTATGACAAAGTCAGCTGAGGAAACCTTTTTGATAATAACACTAAATCAGGCAGCTGGAGCACATAGAGATTAACATATACAAGGGATGTTATACCAAACAGAAATTCAATTTAACAGATCTTACAGCTCCAACCATAACCCAATTATATTCATATCCTTCTGCAGACTTCTCTGTTTTACCCTCTTATCCCCATCTTCAGAGGTCTCAGCATGAATTTATCAGGTTTCCTCATGTTCTTGGTCTCATGCAGCCTGCTCACTACACACCATTTTTTTGCCATAATGTTCTTTGATCTCCCATTTCTTTGCTGATCCCTTATGATGCTACAGAGGCAAAGGGGACTGTTACTAGGAAAACAGGAGAAGGCACGTGCACAGTCCAGTCCTTCCCCACATCATAAGGGTAGAATTCTACTGACGTTGCTGTTGATCAATCATTCAAGCTCTGGAAGATGCACAAGTTGAACAAGACTAGTTCAGTACAAAACTCACTCTTCCATAACTGGGGTTATGGAACCCAGCTGGGGTTCAGTGTTCTGGGGAGAGGTGGCAGCCCCTGAAGTTCATGACAGGGCACTGGGAGGATTGGTGGGGTTTTTTGCCACTTGAGCAGAAGAGAAGAAATTTAAGTGCAGACACTTGAACAGGGCACCAGATATTTGCTCAAGCCCTTTCCTGTGCTGTGACCCATGAGATCTTGGGCATTTGCCAGCTGCCAGGTTCTTTCCCTGTTTCAAACCATTAGAAAGGCAGATGGATACCTGTAAAAGGGTCTTTTGAAAGAAGAATAATATCACCACCATTGCTATAATGCAAAATAGGAATAATTTTTTCACCTTTGACCACTGGCAAAGATTTGAGAGAGAAAAGCATTGAGAGGAATAAAGAAAGCAAACATGGGTTGAAGACTCTCTAAATAGAGCCAGTTGTATCCCCTAACAGAAAACAAAATCCTCATTAATGAGCTGTTATTACTTAAAACAGTGGAGGTTGAAATCAGTTCATAAGGAGCTGAGCTGCTGAAGTGAATTTGCAGACAAAGCAGATTCTTATTATAGTACCTGCCTGTCTGTGCTGTCTCTGTTTCTTCCCAGCCTTCTCTGGGCATATCAAGGTAAATCTTTTTTGTCAACTGAGGACAGAGTTTTAAGTGAAGGTTTTTCCTCTGTACAGTGTGAAGATTACATCAGCTTTTTATCTAGGGTGGATGACACCTAAATGTTCTCCTAACCCAAGTCAACACAGAGATGGTCACAGCAGTATCACAGAGCAGAAGATGAGGCAACTTAGCAACTGAAAGAGCAGAAGGGACTTCAGCCTATGTCCTCTTCTCCCTCTCACTCCCATAAACCTGTAATGGACAGGGAAGTGATGTAACCTTACTTTTATCTTTCTATTTTCTGTTTTCTTTTTTTTAAATTTGTTAATGAGCCAGGAAGATTTATTGGCACCACTTAAAATTGTAGAATTATAGAATATCCTGAGATGGAAGGGACCCACAAGGATTGAGTCCAACTCCTGACCCTGCACAGACACCCCAACAATCCCACCCTGTCTCTGTTGTCCAAACCCTCCCTGAGCTCTGGCAGCCTTGGGGCTGTGACCAAACCCTGGGGAGCCTGTTCAGTGCCCAACCACCCTCTGGGGGAAGAACCTTTTCCTGAGATCCAACCTGACCCTGCCCTGGCACAGCTCCAACCATCCCTCAGGTGGTGTAGCTGGTCACCAGGGAGCAGAGTGCTGGTCACCATGGTCAGAATGCAGTGCCACTAAGGCTGAAATCACCTGTCACCTCTCAAATACCTCTGCACTGCTGCAAGTGTCAAACAAGTTTGTCATAATGTGGGCAGCTGCCTGCACACCAAGCTTTCACTGGGGCTGGGCTCTGGTACCTTTTTACATGCTAAAAGCTGTCTCCTTTTATAGGTAAAACAGGCAATAAAATCCACTGCTTCCAAATAGTGAAAACAGGCAGAAAAATGTGAAGCCAAAGCATCTCTGTTACATGGCAGGTTCTGCTGTTTGTTGGTTATTGTACAGCCATAAAAATTGCAACCAATTTGAACACGTCTGTGTGCCAGGGAGCTGGCAAAGCTCTGCTTGCTGGAGGGAAATGGGGATTTGGTCTGATTCTGTGTGGACAGGGTTGGACTTTTTGTCTGCACCTGTAGAAACACAGCAGCATTTCTTTGCTCTGCCAACCTTCCTGAGGAGTCTCCAGTCAAACAGGGGGTTTGGTGTGGCAGAAGTACCTCTGCTAAAACATCTGCTCTGCACAGGGCTTTAGTGGTGGGGGTCAGATGCCTGCTTTGGGTCCTGCACCTCACAGACTGCACAGAAAATCCTGAGATGTTGACATGGGTCCAAGCCTGCCAGTGTCCAGGAGGAGCTGTTCCTGAGAAGGTGCCACTGGACCTTCCAGCCTGTGTGTTTCCAAGTGTGTCCCCATTTGCAGTAAATGTGAATGCCACCCCTATAACTTGTACAGGTTTCTGGAAAATAAGATGGTCAGTTAAAAAAAAAAAGAAAGACTCTATGAAAGTGCTCACAGAAGGTTGAGCTTAACCCTTATAAGACACCAAAGAGCACAGTGTTGCATATATGGACTGCAGGAAAAGCTTTGGTCAATAGTCACACAGACAACAGAAGCTCCAAACAAACCCCACATAACTCAGGAATCAGGTTTCATCAGTGCCACACGTCATGAAACTGCTTATTATACACTGTGCCTCTTAGGATTTATTGTCACCTGGTCCACATCCCATGCAGAGCGTTGACCTGGGAGCCATGAATCCACAACTTCCATTTCTACCTCCTCCACAGTGACAAGGTGGACTGATTTCCATCCAAGTGATTTAAATGAGCTACCGGGGAACCGTGATTTAAATCATTGATGTTTGCTTTCCACATTGGCAGGAGAGGCAGCTTTAATGATGTATGGTCCTGCTGCTGTGGCTAAAATCTAAATTCCTGGAATGTTCTCTCTAGATAATCTCTGAAGTTCATGCATTTGCCTCTGGCTGGGGAGCTGCACACCAGGGAGAGGATTCTTGGCACAGCCGGGCAGTTTGGAGCTGCTGTGCTTGTATTGGCAGCCTGAAATAGGCAGCTCAGAGTGAAGCTGCCAAATGGGGTGGTATTAAGAACCTCTTGGCTTCTGCTGAGCAGAGAACTAAAGGAAAGAGTGCTCTGGAGAGTAGGAAACACGGGAAGAGGTTTGGCAGGAGTGCTGGAGCAGACAGGTGTGTGTCTGAGCTGTGCAGGGCTGAGCAGTGACCGCCCAGCAGCAGGATGGGACAGGAGGTGGTTAAAATGCTCATAAAGGCAGGACAGGACAGTGTGAGCCATGTGCAGCCTAGGAATTTAGATTTACAACATGGATATAAAGGTAGAAAAAAAATTCAAGTCTGGCTGGCTGGATACTTCATAGTGCAGTTAAACACTACACCCTCAGGGGATCTGAGCAACCTGGTCTAGGGGGTTGGACTAGATGGCCCATAAAGGTCCTTTCCAACACAAATCACTATTTGATTCTATGACTCTATACTATTAATTCAAATAATATTTACTATGGAAAACCTTGAAACATCTTGATACATAATCAGTAAACAGATGGTTGATATTCAAGGTGGTCTTTCGTTTTTCATGATAGCTAAGAGTGTTCTATAACTAGACAAAGTGATTTCAGTAAGCATTTTGTTTAACCTTACATTAATCAGTTTTTCATTTTTACATTTTGTAACACTAAAAAAGGTGAATGCCATACTTCTTTACCAGTGGGAAATCACATGCAACATGTTTCAAGTTCCACTTGGAGGGGAAGTGAGACTTAAAAATATGAAAAGGTAGTGCTTTACTTATTGTCTTATTCCTTAAATAAGAGTCCATCAAAGTGCTGAATGTAGAAGACAATGGACAAGGGCAATATTCCTGGCCATCTTATGATGTCTTTTTAAAGAGGGATTTTTTTCTCTCACTCTTAGTTTATACTCTTGGATTTAACAGATCCTGACTTTTTGACTTTCTGAGTTGGCTGGTCACTTCTACAGTGGTTAAGTAAGTTGAAATCAAGAAAAATAGTCCTTTAGCTCCTGCAAAAGTGACTATGAGTTTATGCATTTTTGTGAGCATCAGTTCTGGGTGAGCCAAGTGAGTTGGTTTGACCTCCTCTCACCTGCAGTGACAAGCATGTGACATCCAGATAGACCATTTTTAGTTTTAAGTGTGTAGTACGTTATAATAAATGTACATAGTGAACACTGAATCTTGGAATCTACACAGATTTCTTTTTGTTTTCAAAACCAAAAGTATTTATGGTTTGAAAATCTGATTACACTTTCAAAAAGTTATTTTTTACTGTTGCTCTTGCCATCCTGGTGTGTGTTTGCCAGCAACTCTTCCTCTTCCATGTTTTCCTTTCTCCATCCACTAAGTGGGGAAAGCTCCTGCCATATGTGTATAACCCAGCAGGATTCCCTGGTTCTAAACCTGCAATTAATCCTAACTACTGTTATTTCTTTATTGCAGAAGGCACTTTTCTCACCTTGCATTGTGGAAGCAGCACGATACACATCTCACCGTTTCCTTTCCATTGTGTGCAGCATCCCCTGCCCTTCCAGATCCCACAGAGATGATTAACACCACCTGACACAATAGCAGCTCCCTGACACGGCTTCCTGAGGTATTTTCTGAATGCCAGAAGCTTCAGAAAACTTGGGAGGGGGGATACAAACATGCCCCACCTGTGTGGGTCGGTGTGTGGTGCTGCCTGTGTCAAGGCCAAGCACTGGATGATGTGGAGTGCTCTGTTCCTCTCCATCTCCTGCCTCCTGTAGCCATGGTAATACTGTCCTGTGAAAGATGTGCTTGGCACAGAACACACAACATTCCCTTTATCACCTTCAACAGAGAACCTGAGGAGCAGGAGCTGCCTTTTCCCACCATGGCTGGGTTAATGTAGAGCGTGCAACTGGTAGCACTGGTACTTGTGCACTGGTCTCCTGTCCTGCCCAGCTGCCTGCCCTCCTCAGCTCTCCTTCGTGCACACACTCATCTAAGGGTGGAAAAACCAGACAAATATTAATAATTGCATTATGAGTTCCAAAGCCGGGAAGCTTGACTGGTCTTTTTATCATTGATGTGATAACGTGATGAGCAGAGGAGATACCATCAGAAGTTGCTTTCATCTCTGGAGATAGTGAATGAACTAGATATGTATCTTAGACTTGAAAAGGATTCTCATTGAAGGCTCTTCTGAAAGCCCTAATCTTTCTGGTTCATATGTATATTTTGAAATTTGTTAACACCCCACTCCCCCTCCCTTGTACAGAGCTGTAATTGTGGAGGAGCTTCAAAGGGTTCTGCTCTTGGCTCCTTGTGTTTCTGAGGGAATCTGGGCACCAGGGCTCATTTCTCCAATCACCTGTTAGGAGAAAACAGAGATATTAAAGGATATCTATTTCAAACACCATGACCAAAGGGAACAGTAACACTTTGGCCTCCATGTCTCTTTTTGTGTCTGAATCTCAAAGTGCTCTGGCATCACAAATTTGAAGCAGAAATCTCCCTAATTAACATTTATGTCTGGGACGGAGGGATATGTTCTGCAAGTTAGTGATGATATGAACATTGCTGATTTATCACCAGATGAGGGATTAAGTGTGGCAGACTAGGCTACGATAATTTGTTGTAAAAATCTCAGTTGGGTTTGGTCAGAGAGAGGGATCTGCAACAAAGCTTTGCACCTGAACCTGGATGGGAAGCCCAAGCATAGTCTCCAAATATTTGTGCTGAATTCCATTCTCTTACTAAAGTTACAGGGATGTAGAGGAGAGGACTGATGCCTAAGTGGAGATTAGATTTTTTCCTCCTCTGCCATAGGTTTCAATTGAATTCTGAGAAGTTTGATGTTGTACCTGGCCTAACTGAGAGCCACAGAAAGTTTTGTGGGCTCTGTGCTGGAAAATAGAATTCTATAGAAGCCAACTGACTAAGGAACATTTCTGGGAAGGGTTGATCCATTACCAATGGTGGTCAGTGCCTTCTGGGTTGCACAGAAGCTGCTGCAGCTGGGCACTTGTTCCCAGGGACTGCAGAAACGTGGGTGCAGAGCAACACCAGTCCTGCCAAACAGCTCCTCACCCCCTGCAGTCCCAGCAAGAGAAGATGGGGAACAACAAGCTATTTCTTTGTCTGGAAAAAAAATATTTTTCATTTCAACTCATTTGCCACATCCTTCATTGTCAGCATCCGAAGCCCAAACAACCTAAACAAACACAAGGTGATCTGTGTGGAGATCTGGGAGAGGAGGAGCCTCTGGATCAGGAGGGCTGGAAATTGGACAGTGTTTCACAAGGTATTTTTGTCCTCACAGGCTGTCATTTGGAAAGCCAAAGCTGAGCCCTGAGTGCAGTTGCTCAGTGACTCAGCTGGCAGAGCACTGGCTGTGCTGTGCCTGATCCCAACCCTCTGCTTCAATTGCTAGACCCAACAAGCAAAGCCTAATAAGTCCCCAAAATACACTGGTACAATAATGAAGAATTCTGTGCCTCACTTAGCAATAGAAAAGCATGGGTAATGAGGGATTTAATTTGGAACATATCATTTGTCAGATAATTTGGAGGCACATCTCAAAACAGTGCATAAGAATGGAGTTTGCTGCTCCAGCTGAAGTCACCCTAAATGTTCTTTGTTTGTTGCAAATCCCCTTTTAAAACTAAGCCCTCAGAAAAGAACCTGGAACCAATAAATGACATAAAAGAATAAATGTTAACAACACATATTTTGGATTTGGTTCAAACACAATATTAGAAAGCCGAATTAATTGTGTTTGTATCAAACCCAAATATATTTTATGAAACAATGAAGCCTCTTAAATGGCTAACTGCTGCCCAGAATATATTTTCCCTGAACCAAAGTGGATAACAGCATATCCCTCTTAAATTGGTCAGGAGAACTGGCTGCCAAATGACAATTCTCTGCCCCACATTTATTCACCATCTGTGACTTCCACATCAATTTGCTCATTTTAAAAATCAAAACTTGAGGTTTTTTTCTCCCCTTCTCTCTTTCTCTTTTCCCTTTTCTGCCAGAGCTGCAGAGTAGATCCAACATCTGAAAATGAAGCCACGTTGTTCTTCCTGCTGCAGAACTGGTTTCTGCTGAGGATGCACAAAGGATGATGTCTCCTTTCTCTTCAGCTCTGTTGTCTTGTGGTATGTGCATCAGTTAAGGCTTGCTCATACCAACAAGTTATGAATGGAGGAATTCCCTTAAGAGACCTGTCTTTCCCTAAAAGAATGTTGGAGAACATAAGAGGAAGAGGAGAATCAAGCAAATTTTAGCAAGCTACCAACCTGAAAGTCTCCATTTGCTTGACAAATACTAATTTATGGAGGTAGCAACCAACTCCTAAGAAGGAGGAGAAATAGGGGAATTGGTTTGGGATTATAGTGATTCAACATGACTACATTTTGCCTGCTTCTGTTCTTAAAAAGCCCCTATGATATTTTACGAGGAAAGAGTATTCATGAGGCCATGTAACAAACTTCTTAGTACATCTCCCTGCTCATCAACCACCCGCTCCAGGCAGGGAGCAGCAGGACCTCTCTGGGGCAGGGATTAAGTCTGAGGAGTGTGGCACTGACTGATTAGAGTCCTTTTTGAACACCTCATGACACAAGAAACAACAGGCCACTCTGGGCAGCTAAATTTATGACAAGAAATGCACCAAACCATGCAGAGTGTAATCAGCTGATGGCACCCCACAACCACTGTCAAGACATCAAGGAGACAAACCTGGTGCTACATTTTAAGGGTGATTCTTGCTCTGCATCCTATATATGCACTGAACCATGTGCACAAAGCTCAGGAGTATAAAAAGAATAACATTTTCAGAAGGAATTTGTCTCGCTCTTCCACCTCCAGTTTTTGCATCCCTCCCTTTGTAGCATGACACACCTGTTACTATAGTAGCAGACCAGGGTATTATAACTCTGAGCTGATGTTGGCCACTCTCAGAGAGAAATCAATCCACTACAACAAAGCCAGGGCTCCTGCATTTGAGAGAAGACAGCTGCTAGCATGTTTGGCTTAGAGGTCTTGCATTGTAAACAACACAGTGGTACATTGAAATTCTGAACAGAACTTATGATCGAGCTGTGGATAAATACCTTCTCACACAATTACACATTACTGGAGGCTGATGTCTTACAATTCCAGAGGGTGGATCAGTTAAACACTCCTTACATTTGTTTATTTGAGCTGGAAAGCAGGGTTGCTTAGCACAGGATTTCCCTGAGCAGCTTGACACGACCCTGAGTTTCATCCAGCCTTCAGGTTTTATTTGACAGGAACTCATTTTGAGGTGAGCAGTTAACTATCTATGCCCTCTGCATAAGTTGTATGAAGTGCAGCCCTGAAACTTGGGCTCAGATTTTATGAATCATTCCAAACTGCTCCATGAAATTGAGGTAAGTGTAAGCATTTTCTGACAAACTCTGAGAACTGATGTGTTTTGCTTTGGGTTTATGCTAAGCTGTGTATACTTTTGATGGTTATAAATCAGAAACCTATCAGAACATTCTTTGCTATACACATGAGGTGGAAACTGCACAAGAAAAGGCTACCTCGTGCCATTTCTGGTACTTTTTGGGAAACATCAGCAGAACCATTTTTTCTCTGAGGTGCTGGGATAATTCCACTCCTTCCTCTGCTAGAGCTTATTTTAGCTGTAGATATGAATCAGAGTTTAACTTTTGGACAAAAGGCTCATTCAGTTGTCCTTTTATCTTCACCCTGTCTACACAGCTATTCTGCAGATGGCAAGAGAAAGATGTCATCTGGAGGCAGCAGCTGGTGTGATGGGACATGACTGATGGTGGGTGTGGGAGTGCTGCTCTCCTGCCTGAACTGGGATCAAATCAAATGAATGGTGAGGTGAAAGGAGATGAAGGAAAAAGGAAACACTCTTCCAGGCAATTTTCTTGGAGGAATAAAATTACACGAAGAATGATTGACAAATTAGGAGCACTTTGTACCTAATTTCAATGTGATCCCATCTTATGGAGAAGAAATATGTTAAGTTTCAAATTACCCACTTTGCCAGTTGCTGCCTTCTTTAGAATCCAAATCAACTTAGGCATTTGGAGCTAAATCTTAAGGAAACAAATTGCCTTCTATGCTACACTGCATTCTTAAAACAGCTTTATTTGAAAGTCCAGCTGAGCAAGTTAATTTAAGCAGTGAGCTGGTCCATGACAGTTCAGCACTTGTTACTGAGGCCAGTTACTTCCATGAGTACAAATCACACTGCCAGGTAAACTTAAGCTAAACCTGACCTTGAGCTCTAACTCAAAGCCATCTGATATCCATGAGAGACTTTCAATTGACTTAATGGCTCCTGAAGTAGGTCTTGGGTGACATCAGCAATCAGTGGTGGCCTCGCTTGATTTATTTGCCCCAGTGACCCACATTCACAGAAAAGAAGGAGCAATTTCCCAAAGTCCTCTCTTCCCCTACTCATCCTGATAAAAGCTATATTGTGCCAGCTCTACCTCCATCCTACAGATGGTTTTATGCCTCTGCCCTATAGGGAACCTCCTGGAGGAAATCTGCTGTCTTTGGAGGCTGCGTCCTAATTTTATATGTCTACATAGATATATACATAGATTAGATATAGATAAGATACAGATAGCCAGATAGATATAGATAGAGATTATATATATCTATATAGATATAGATGTAGATGATATAGATAAAGATAGAAATGTGTTGATCCCAGTTCCAGAGCTTGTGAGGCAGAGGGAAGATCTGAAGCCAGGCTTTAAAGCACTCTTCAAACTGGGCTGCTCCTCAGTCTGTCTTTGAAGCCCTTTCCCATGGCCTCAGTCCTTGCAGACCTGCTGCCAGTACCATGTGTCCATTTTATTTAATGTAAGTGATCTGAAACCGCCAGTTCAACATCCCAATTTAGTAATGAGACTTATTGAAGCTTATGAGCTGCCTTGGCTTGCAACACAATTAAATTTCAGGAAATAGAAAATATTCCAGTGAGGCTGGTGGGCTGGTTGGTAATAGTATTTGAGGCTTAATGCATAATAAAAACGTGCCGTTTAAGGTTTAATATAATATGCAACAGCCCTAAATGACCAGTAAAAACATTATGCAAATTTTTGAGGAAGCTATTGCCTCCTGTAAATGACAATTTATCAATGGCTTGTAAAGGAAGGGTTTTCCTCCTGGTTATAAACCAAAGAAAATACAGAATTGAGCAGGCATAAATGGGTTATAGAAACAGGAGTTCAACAGAAAGAGGTACAGTAGGAATTGTGTGGGCCTTTCTGTCAGCCAGGGCAGGAAATTAATATATTATTATTTTGTGTACTAACAGACAACATTCAGCCTTCACCACCAAAATAGAAAAAAGACATTTTCTTACAAATAGGTGTTTTTTGTGAGCATAGTGTCTGCAATTTACTTTTTTTTCTTCTTCTCTTTTCTACTTTTAGTATTTATTAAACATTTCTAGATTTTATTTATAAACATGAGGGTAAACCCCACAATATTTGTTGTCACTACACCTCTTGTATTGTGAATCCTTGAATTCAGCAATCTGAATTATGAAGTGGAACACTGTAAAATTCTCAAAGTGCCCAGCATTAGGGTGTCCAGGGGGATCTGGGGATATCTGCTGGCTGGCACTGTCACCTTCAGGAGAGAGAAGCTGCCCAGGAATAAGCAGGCGTGGGATTGCATCCATGAGTGCAGCCTGTCCCATGAGACATGGGCTGCCCTAAGAGCAGGGAGAGCTGGGAGAAAGGATAAAACCATTCCACAGAGTCTCACAATGATTCCCAGCCTTCCTTTTTTTATTTTTTTGTCAGTGTGGATAGAGCTTGGCCCCCAGAGACAATCCCCTCACATCCCAGTGCCTCACGTTGTAATGGCTTTTGAAAAATATTTCGACTATTATGGAGCCCTTTTTACAGTCGTGCCATCAATTCTGTGGGAGAAGATATTTTATTTTAAATGTGCTACCAAGACACGGAGGCATTTGCATTGTTAATTTCTCACATGTCAAACAAATACCATTATTGCAAAATGAATGCAGCTACCCAGCTGAGAAACAGATCCATTCACAGCAACTAAGTGAAACTTGAAAAATGAATGAGCTCTGCTGATTGCAAGTATCAGCAGAAATTAATAATGTTCTAGGAGTTTTTCACACAAAAGATGATGAAAAAGTTGTGACTGTTTGTTTCCAGTTGTTGAGCTTCATCCCTCTCCGAGGTGTGAGGCTCATCACTGGCTTCAACATTAAAGGTCCTGGATGCAAGCTGTGGTTTTGTTATAGGTCTGGGAAATTATCTTTCCAATGACATGTGATGTGGCCCTCGAGTCTTGATAACTTTATGGCCCCCAACCAGATGGACTCCTGAACAAGGTGCTTGTCTGCTATCACTGCCTCCTCTATGCCAGATCCTTCCCAGTTCTCAAGTATCAGCCATGGAATTCCCAATCCCTCCTCTTTTGAATGATTCTTCCTTATTTCCACTGCACCCTTCCTTCAGCAGGTACTCCAGACACTGCTGTTTCCTACCCTCCTTTTCCAGTCCCTGGTTTCTTCTTCCCCTGCCTGCTCCATGGCATGGTGTTCTTTATGTTGGTAATAACAACTTAAGCCCTTGGAAAATTAGTGGAGATGAACTTGTTGTGTGACAAATTAAACACAAACAGCTCCAAAAAGCCATTTTGAAGTATTTGTCTGTGTCTGTATATTCATCTGCTAGATGAATCACTTGAGTTACAAAAATTGTGGAAGAGAAAAATCTAATGGAAATGATAATGTGATTACTGCCCATAATTCTCACCAATCAAGCCTATCAGTTACACTAAGTAGGTTGTCTGGATGTCTGTGGGATTTTTTTATTTCATTATTTAAATCTGATTAAACAACTGATTGTAGGCCCTTATGTACCTTTTCACACAGTTTATACTTGAAGTTAGAAGCAACAGCTAGATATTTATTTTATTTTATTTTATGACTCTGCTGCAGTGAAGCCTCACGGGGCTGAAGGCTCTGTGCCCTTCCTTGTATCAGTTTCAAATAATTGAGAAAACACAAGAGACATATTTATTTACAATTGTACTTACTGAGGAGCTAATAAACTGGTCTCCATGTCAACCTGTATTTTACTTATTTATTTGGCCTTGGTTTGAAAGCCTTTCCTCTGTGTGCTGAGCAGACACAGCTAAGGAATTAGCATCTTTTTGGTACATTAGTGGTAATATCAAAGCACGTGGCTGAAATACAGTGATCACCCTGCAGAAATAGTGACAAAATGCAGACTTAATGTCTTTTATCAGGAAATCATGTACCCAGCAAATGGTATTTAAAAAATGTTCAGGTATGAAGACAAAAGCCCACTATAATGAGAAGCTACTGCAAGGAGATTGGATATTAATTTTAAGAAGGTTATAAATCCTTAAGTTGATGGGTTGAACGCAAAGGAGAAGTGCATAAGGAGGTATTTACTCTCAATATTAATATTTAAGATGAAAGAATTTATTGCAAAACAACTTGGTTACTGTTCCCAAGTCCAGTGTTGTTCTGAACAAATTAAGTTCTAGCTTTTCCTCCCTCCCCAGAAACGCTGTGCTACTTGGAGCAGGCTCTAGCAAGCAAGGAAAGCAATCAGGAAGCCCTCAGTGCAGTTATTCCAGCAAAGAGGGCACCCAGCTGTGCCATGGCAAGGGAGGGAAGGGCTGGGGGACAAATGGGAACGACAGCATGTGGAGTATGGACTCACTGTTGCATTAATGACGTACCAGCAGTGTCCCACTGGAAAACAGCAGCATTCCTATCACGAAAGGATCCTACTCCTGCTCCTGGCTTTTGTCTATTCATTCATCTGAAGAGAAACAGAGAGTCCCTGGTTTTCCTGGCAGTGATTTGGCCTGAGCAACCTGCAGCCTCTGGGTGGGGCTGGGCAGAGGTTGGCAGGTTGGCAGTGCCATGAGGGTGGGGGGATGTCCTGAAGCAGAAGTTCTTCCAGAAAGCAAGTTGCTGCTCTCTGGGAATGACTTCCAACACTTTTGTTCCTTTCCTCCCCCTCTGAGCACAGCCACACAACCTCTCTTTCTCCTCATGTCAAGCACAGCTTGGTCAGCCTGGTCAGGGAACACACTGAGGACCATGGGGTGAGGTGAAACCAAGTAAAACCCAGGATTACAGGAATTCATCCCAAAAATACAGCCCAGCTCTGTGAGTCTCTCTCCATCCTGAGGCTGAAGCACAAAGATAAAGAGTGCTGATTTGTACATCCATACTGTCATACACACATACCATCCTCAGAGAATGTTTGTGTCTCTTGTAGGGTTTTTTAGTAGCTCTTTGGACTAACCAACAGTTTGTCTCCACATAAATAAAAGGGTGTTTTTCATATTTGAATCAGAGAATCACTTAGGTTGGAAAGGAACTTTGGAATCATCTAGTCCAACTGTTTCCCCAGCACTGCCAAGGCCACCACTAACCTGTGTCCCCAAGTGCCACATCTACATGTTTTTTAAATCACTTCAGGAATGAACTAAGAGCAATCCTTACCTTTCCCTGGGCAGGGTTTTGGCTTGCTGAGAAGCAGGCTTGATATTTGAGATTAGGTAAAAAAAAAAGTCCCCTAACAACAGAGCTTTGGAATCCTTAGGAAAAGCAAAATATTCTCATTAAATACAGAGTGATGCATATCAGCTACACTGCCCACACTACTCCAGTTGTGTGATTCAGTAAACATATTTAGTCAAGATAATCAGGTATAGCCTGATCTAATACACCATCTAACCACCTGCTTTTCAGAGCAGCTTATTGGAGAAGAATCAGAGCCAAAGAGCAACAGATCTGGTTGTGCTCACCCAGGCCAGGACACCTGTCTAGTGCTCATCTTCTGCTGATTTCGGTAGGATCAGGTTGGGAGCTACTGGAACTACTCCAGGTTTGTTATTTTAAAACCAACATCTTTTCATTTGGTTTATTGTGCCATAAAGTCACTGGCTTCACTCTGCCAAAGCCCCTGGTAATGAGGTGCAGGCTGAATGAAGCACACACTCGTTAAATATGTAGTGTTGTGTTCCTGACCTGGGCATCAGAACCTGGGTACTACACATCTTGTTCATGTGCCATTTCACTAATGGAGCCTTTTGGAACTACTCCATTTGTAAGCAGAATCCAGATTTTAAAACCAGTCTCCAAAAGGTGTCTGCTCATTTAATTCATTTGTGGTAATAGCCTCAAATGAGAGGCATTCATTTCCTCTTAATGTAACTATATTATGAAATTCTATTGTGAATGAGGCACTTGCAGGAAATCTTAATTATTTTTTAAAGCTTTACTTCCTTTCAGACAGACAGATTTAGAAGATACATTTGCCTTTGTACAAATGAGCCCTTACTGCAGCTCTGAACAGACTTTACCAAGTGTTGTTTGACTTAAAAATCCCACAGCCTTTCTGCGGGAAAAAAACCCCATAAGAACAAAACTTCCACCCAGTTTTATGTATCCCACTGCTTTTGGTAGCCAAAAAAAAAAAAAAGTTATAGAATGCACTATCTTCAGTAATTTTTATTTCTCTTTGAACAGAACAACTTTTTTTCCCCCTACAATAGTAACAGATGTAATTGTGTTTGCTACTCCTCACACTGTTCAAGTGACAGCAACTGGGAGCCACGATGGCACTGCTGCTTCACAGAGGGGACTACAGAAGTCCCTAAATAGTTCTTGGAGAAAGAAGACCACAAAGGAAAAACCACTGTTGTTGTACAGGCATTATTTTGGAGTGTAGGTGTGATGGACACTTGGCTCTCAGCCCAGTCCTGTTAATGCTTTGCCCACCAGCACTGGGGTTTATTTGTAAGTGTAATATTTGCATTGCAGTTTGAGACAGCTATTTCTTCTACTTATGTTTACACTGGAACAGGGAGGAAAGGCAAGTTAATTCCTGGCTTTGGACTCAGGAGCAAATAAATCTTTGCTGCAAGTCTGCATAGACAGGGGGCTGACTGGCTCTCTGTAAGCAGAGTCTTCCTCACTAGTGCATTAGTGCTCTCTCCAGAGACCAGGACTAAGTGCTACATCTCTCTAAGTACTGTTCCCAGTGGAAAAGTGTTTTTTCTTTATCTTATCCAGCTCCCTATCATTTACCATTAGCACTAAAGGCATTTTCAGTTGGGCACAGTGGATTATCACTCCTACACAAACCCCAGGGATGGGCCAGCAAGAGCTAGAGAAGTCCAGGAGGTGTCTCTTTTTGTCTTGCTGTCCTTTTGGAGACTGTTATTAAGCTCTTGCTGCCAGAGGGTTTGTTGCATTTGATAGATGCAGGAACATCTAACAAAGGGAAAGGCGAGGGAGAGGGGCTGGGTGGGAGACAGAACATTTCCAGCTCAGATTTCAATGGTACAAAGGTACAGACACATGTTTGTAATCCAGAGGATTTTTTATTTTAAAAGTGCTTGCAAGATTAATAGTACCTTACAAAAATCAATAGTAACTCATCACAGGCAAGATCTTCTGGAACACAAAATCCTGCTGAAGGGGACAAAGCAGAATTATGGCAGTCGGCACTGGGCTAATGAGCCTGTGATTAAAACTGAGGACTAACTGTGTCACCCTGCACCTCCCCTACAAGACTCCTGGGGAAAAATGGCCCATCAGAGTCCTAGATCCTGAAAATAATTAGCCACCATTAAAAAAAAAAATTAAACACCATTAATTGAAATAATTAGGCAGCTTAGACTTCTAGATATGATTTGAGAACGATGGTCCTTAATCTCTCCCTGCCTCAGTTTCCCTGCTCTAAAGCTGTGAAATTTCCTTTCTCTCCTGTTGAATTTCTTTGTCTTCTCAGATTGTAACCTGGTGAAAGGCAGCTCTGACTGTCTGAACACACAGTGCTCTGCTCAGGAAACTCCCAATCTTTCCAAGCACCTCAAACTGCTGCTCTTAACAGAAATATTTTCAGTGGAGAAGTTTGGGCCAAAATATGCTTGAGAGGCAAAAATAAAGTAAAGCGAGAAACAGATTTCCAAGAGGGAATTTGTCAAATGAGTCCCTTAAATCTCATCAGGAAAAGCACACTGTGAAGGATAGCCTTGAACTGTTGGGAGATGAAGTCATTTTACAACATATTTTGAACAGAAGTCATTAGGTTTTCAAGGCACTGGTAAGTTATATGAACTGGTGAGAAGATCTCTCTTCCAAGAAGCCACCTGAAAAGAAATAACAATTTAAACCCAGTGGATACTCTCATAACTTCTGTGAATGAGAAATGAAGACAGAAACAAGGCTGCAGAGCATTTCTGGCACAATACATGTGCAAGAAATTCTGAAGGAATTATTTGGAAGGAATGAAACTGCATATGCTGAAAGTTATTCTAATAATATTTACCAGAGGAAAAGACCTCACAGAGGCAGCTGCCAGGCCTGAATCAGAATGTGTCAACATCCTACTGCCTCTGATCTACATCAGATCTAAAAGATTTGGCAAGAAATTTGGATCAGAGCAATTACCTATATGGCTATTTGTTAAAGGTTGTCTCAAACACAGCACTCAGAGAAATTGAACTGTCAGAAGCTAATACAGGAATAATAAGAGGACATTTCATCTCCATTGGGCACCAGAGATGAATAGCAGGTATGTCTGAATGGAAAAAAAAGTAAATTGAATATGTATTTGGCTTTAGTTTTTGTTAAAGGACTATAACATGAATAATGAATATTTTAAGGAGAGAAGACTGGGCCTTCAATTTCTTTCAATAATGTTAGTGTTGTATATACTGGTTTGAATAAAATACATTTCATAAAACACCTACACATAGCTCTGCAATGCATTATGGATGGCTCCTCTTGAGAAATCTTACATTGCTTTCAATTTTGACACAGTGATATAGTAATAATAGAAAATTCAGGCATAATATTCAGACTGCATCTTTTTTCCCCTCTCTATTATTTTGTGCCACACTGGGTGAGCACAGATGTGCTTTCTCTGTGCTTCCCTGGGCACTGTGGAACTCACAGAAGGAGGGATCTGCTCCACTGGGATGTTGTGTCTTGTGTTTTGTAGGCTGAGCATGGAGGCTGCAGCAGGGTTTTTCACCCAAGGGATCCCAAAGTATCTGCACAGAAGGAAGCTGCCAAGGCTGGAGGAGCTGCCATCAAGCCATAGACACGTGCTGGGCTTGATTAGCTGTCAAATGCAGCCCAAGAGGTGTCCCTTGGAAGTGATGGAGGAAACCCGAGTGCTTGGACACGGAGCTCTCCATGTGTAGGGAAGAGTGGGTTAGGGAGAAGCAGCATGAAGGCAGCAGGGAAAAGACATCAAAGGGCTCAACACTGTGTTTGAAGGAGGTTTCCTGTGGTGTTACAGATGGTGCAAGATGGTCTGGAAATAATAATGTGGGGCAAGAAAACTCCTACTTGTTTCCTCATACCGGCAAAGACAGCACGAAACTTCATGGTGTCCTTACCCTATGCCCACTGCTGGCAGCCCCATGAAACCTTTCACAGACACCCAGACTGCAGGAAGAAGCCAGTTAACTGGTCAGAAACCAGTTATTGTCCAGATGGGGTGGGTGGTGAGGCTCACAGGGGGGCTGAAGCAGGTCATCATTCCCTGTGCCCCCTGTACATCCTGCTGCATCCTTGCCAAAAGCCTGCAAAAGCAAAATAAAGTCAGGGTGCAAGTGAGATGTTCACCTCTTGGCCCTCAGACTCTCTCCTTTCCAGGTGACTGTGCCTTGAGCCCTCTCCCTGTGCAGCCTTCTCGATAAATCTTCTGGATTTATTTCCCATCATGGTTCTTATCCGCCGTGTGGGTGGGCTCTTGTGTTAACAGCAGGGCACATGCTTTTGGCTTCCTGCTGTGCATGCACAGCCTGATTTCTAGGCAAATGATGAGGGGAATTGTGAAATGTTGCAGGAAACAATCAGGCTTTTGAACTAAAAAGGAAGTTGTTATTGGTGAAGAAATGGTAAATCAGGCACTGCCGACCTCAGTTGGATTCAATCAGCAAGAGAGAAGTGAGGAACAAGGAGACAGTGCCATGAAGGTGGTAAAGTACCATCCAGGGCCATGGATTACCATGATCCACCAGCACTCAAGGCAGCCTTTTGCTGATGTTCCTGGGGCTGTGATGGCTGCAGGTGCTGGTAATGGAAAAGCCCACAGACATACACTCATTCCTTACTGGTGGGTTCTGAAATTTAAGAGGCTTCTCAGACTTTTGCAAGTCTCAAGAGGTGCATGGTTAATCTCCAAGCATACAGTGGCTCATAAGTATTCCAAAGTAAACAGGCCACACAGACTGTGGAGCAGATGAAAATAGCAAAAATAGCCAACAAACTCAACTCTGCTTTGGAAGTGCTGTGCAGGGAGTGAAAAACCTTGTGGTCATGGACCACAAAAAAGCAGGAACAAAATGTACCCACAGACCCACTACCAAAGGTAAAGAGTGACATTTCCCCAGAACAATTAGCAATCACAACATTTTGTTCCTTCCAATTACTGCCAGCCATGCCTGAGCCTCCCACCAGGCAAAATGAGAGGGTTAAGCTCCAACGTGTGTAACAGCTGATTAGCTGAAAGCTCTCCAGGAGATGTGCTGCACAGGGGGAAGGCAGCATTCCAATGGGCACAGAGCAGAGAGAGCACGTCAGCACTTTGGATCAGACCTGCACACCCCCCCCCACAACTCCCTACACCCCCACCCCACTCTTACACACACACCCACAGAGCATTAAAACCACAATATAGTTGGAAGAATTAGGCAGGCACCCACTCTACTGAGGATGGGGGGGAAATGCCTACTAAAGATGAGAAAATGAAGTGCTTGGAAATGCATAAATAAAGGGCGGGAGCAGGTGGGGGCTCTGATTTGCCATTGCTGTGTGGACAACATCAGATTGTAAGGCCTGAAGGGCTGGTTTGGCACCTCCACGTGTTTCCAGGGAACTCAGCCCTGCTCCTCCTTGAATTTCAGAGTGTTGTGGAATCATGGAGTGGTTTGGGTTGGAAGAGACTTTAAAGATCATCTTGTACCACGCGCTGTCATGAGCAGGGACACCTTCCACTATCCCAGGTTGCTCAGAGCTCCATCCAACCTGGCCTTGGACACCTCCAGGGATGGGGCAGTCACAGCTTCTCTGGGCAACCTGTGCCAGGGCCTCCCCACCCTCACAGGGAAGAATTTCTTCCTAATACCTGATCTAATTCTACTCTTTGTTAGTTTTAAGCCATCCCCCCTTGCCCTGTCACTCCAGGCCCTTGTAAATAGTCCCTCTCCATCTTTCTTGTCAGCTCCCTTCAGGTACTGGAAGACTATAATTAGGTCACCTCAAAGCCTTCTCTTCTCCAGGCTGAATTTCATCCTTACTCACTTTTTAGTCACCTGCATCAGACATTTTTCACTCCTGCTGCCTCCCCATAAGTTCCCAGTTCTGCTGGACATCGTGTGTGCAAGAATAAAAAGAGAGGAAGGGAAAGGAGGTAGGAGGAACTCCAAAGCTGCTGTCAGCCAGTGATCGTGGCAACGTATGGATTGTGTGGAAGGGGCACCCCAGCAAATCCTTCTTTTCTGGGACCTGCAGAAGACCCAATTTATTGGGAATCTGTAGGGAAGTCCTGTGAGAAGGTGCTCTCCCAGAGCCCTTGCAAACACCTCTTGCATGTAGGGTGTAGGACTCAGGAAACAGAGGAGCTGACAAGGAAGAGGAAAAGAGAGTGAGGGAAATAGAATAGGACTAAAATGAAAGAAGAAGTGGAAAGATAAAGAAGAAAATCGGGGTTGGGGGAGTTAAAATGTGCTTCTGAATAACAAAACCAGGGAGGAGACAGTTGGAGATCAGAGCTGAGGCCCAGGATGAGCCCAGAACAAGGTGCTGCAATGAGAGGCAGATCTGTGGGCTGGTCACAAAGATTTCCAGTCCTTTCACACCCAGACTCCAGCATAAAAAATTCATCCAAGCAGAGAGGGAAAACCTGCCCAAAAAAACCTGCCTGCAGTGCCAGGGTTCACCCTGGAAGGGTACCTCACAATCCTGGTGTCATTAACAATAGTGAGAGAGAGAGACATCCCCACAGGCACTGCTGGACAATGTACATGCAATTATCACCTTCTCAGGACAGGGAGAGAGGTGTGGGAGCTGCTGCTGGTGCCTTTGTTCAGTCTGTCACCTCTGGTGCCCCTGCTCCTCCAAGCCTCTTGCCATTCTAACCCAGCCAGGTGGGGAGCAGAAGGCATTGGAAGCAGAATCAGTTCTCTAGGGCAGAACAGTTTAATATGTAGGACAGATTAAGTTTTTCCAAGGAAATGGAACAGTTCAGTATTATTTGTGACAAATTATCTGTGGGAAAAAATATAATTTCCCAGTCAGCTTTCTTGCTGAATGGCTCTGCCTGGTAGCCAGCTGTCTGCCAGCTTTTGCTAACATCACCAGATCTAAAATTATAGTTGTGGGATAGTTTTTGCTGCCTGCCTGCAGCTCTTAGGAATTGTTCAACTAGATCTGTGCAGTGGCTCATCCTGTCTAATGTCCTGTCTCAACGGTCAGCAAAGCAAAGTGCTCTGGAGGGCTGGCTCTGGTCTCTATTTCCTTATTCTTTTCTCCCCACCCCTTCCTTTCTTTTCTCTCCCATGTCTTTCATTGTCTCACACCTCTCTAATTTGCCATTTTCATTTTTTTGGTCGTCTCAACCTCCATTGCTAAATCATTCTGTCTCTTCCATGTCACAATCCCCCTGATATCAATAATCATATTCATTTCTGCACTGTTATTATGGGATGATCTGTGAGATTCAAGTGAGAAACAGAGCCCCTTCTCCAACCTGTGCACGCAGGATGAGATCCTGGTAACAGAAATGGGCAGGGACCAATTGAAAATGGGGAATGAGTTTCATTTCAGGTCTGCACAAGGACATTTAGAGCTAGTGCTGCTTGGCATAATTGTTTGAAGTCCCCACAGAAAAAGCCCAAGGGCTGAGTGGGCCAGGGAGGTTTTCAGAGCACTGTGGCTCATTATGATGATAGATGCCTTAGTTGCAGAGTAACAAATGTAATCCTTGAGATATCTTAGGTCCAACTTTCTCAAAGGCAATAATAGACCTGTGGCTGCAAGCGATTTATTTTTTATGTTTTTAAAGAACAGAGACTAAATACACAGACAGTCTTTCAATTTGTTGTTTTCCAGATACTACCAAAGCTTAATGAATAAATAAGTACAAAATTAAAGGCTCATTATCCACCCCAAAAAGTCTCTGCCATTTGTTAAACCTTTCAGAGGAAGCCAGGAGTATGGAGAAGTATCCATTAGGAGGATAAACATATCACAGATCTGAATGTCAGATCAAATTGAGCAAAAATTAATTAACTTGGTGAGCATTAGAAGGGAGAGTCTGGTGTCAGCAGAGATGATGTTTACCTGTCTGTATTTTCTCAGCTGGCTCAGAAGGCACTGGGAGCTGTGCAGGAATTGTGTGCCAGGTGTGAACCTCACAGCTCCCTTTCATGCAAGAAACCTGTTCCTCATTTCAGAAACTACTTTTCTTCCATCTTGAAGAAATTGTCTGTAAATGGGCTTCTCCCTGGTGCCAGATGCTCTGAGATCTGAGACTCCTTTCAAGCTGGGGACTTATTAACCCAAAGGTGTGCCTGAAATTGCTGTTCCAAATCATTTGAGGGGGTTTTGGATCAGGCTCCCAGTGCCAGCTGGTGTGTGGCTACAGCTCAGCTTACAAATGATGCCCTGAAACTGAACTATCTGTAGCTGAGAGTTAATCCCCTCAAAATCAATAATTCCTGATCCCTGAAGCTGTTGTTTTGGTGATGGACGGCTGGCAAGTGAGACCCAACTTTCTGAAATCATCCCTTTTTCCTCCCTGCTCTGAAACAAGCTTTTTCTATTATTATACCAGCTGATAAAACAACTGTAATCAACTCTTTTCTGCTCCATAAAATAGTTACTGCTAATTACTAATTATTGGGAATCAGCTTCCTGGCCTATCTGGAAGCATTATGGTGCCTGGGAGTTAACAATAATCACTGCTTTCAGAAGAGCCACTATTCACTTGCAGGGGTTACATATGGCACACCCAGAGTTTTTTAACTGACATAAGCCAAAAAACCTCTTTGAAAAAGGAAGTTGGTGATTGGTCAGTTATTAATACACACACACATTTTTACTTGTGTTTGCATATTCATTGCAAATTAAAATTCAAGCCCTTGCATCCACTTGATGCTCACTGGCCATTTGCATACAAACCCACTTGATTTGTGCAGACAATCACAGTAATTGCATGGGCAAAGAGTTGCTGCCTTGTGCTTTCCTCATGCAAAAGTTGTTTCTGGGCATTGGTAAGTGCTACCAAGCAGAAGACAAACTGGAAAGTTATGCCTGTGAGATGTTTCCAGGCTTTCTTTAATAGGATATCAGTGTTACGGGGGAGAGGAATTAATAAGGATCAAACAAAAGTGACCCAACTGCAGAATGATCTCATTTTTTTAGCAGGAAAACTCACTTTATAATCATTGTATAAAAACTCTCTGCTGCACAGGGGAAGATCAGCCAAATGGATGAGGACATTTCAGAAAAACCTGGTTAAGCAGTGGAAAGCATTTCACAGAGATAGAGAACAGAGTGGGTCAGGAGGGACCTTTCATACCATCTCGTCCAACCTCCCTGCAATGAGCAGGGACATCTTCACCTCGTTCAGGTTGCTCAGGTTGCTTGTGAGTGCCACACAAGCTCGTATCACCCGGGCAAGCAGCAGCAGTGGAGTGACACAGCAGGTGTGTAGGACTCGCACTCATATCCCACCATTTCTATCCCATCTTTTCCTCAGGAAGAAACTGGAAAAGATCAGGTAAGAACTGACCAGAATCTTTACTCAAAATGAATTGGACTGAGAGCAAACTTCACTGGGAGTTCGAACAAGGACTTGGTTTGTGCTCCTTCACCTCCCTTTCATCGGTGTTTCCTGAGGTAGCCAAATATCTGGAAGTCCTAGAACTCATTTAGGATCTCAGACCTGCTCCTACAGTCCCCACAAAGACATCCCCAGCTGGAATTATCTAGTGCTTACCCAGATCAGGAGAAAGCCACCTGTAAAGATTTGCTCCTATGAGCAGTGGAGGTGCACACAGTGAATCAGGACTGGTTCATGAGGTGTTACAGTGGCTGGATGCTTTTCCAAACTTAATTCAGAGGTGATGCCTTTGTTTTTTATCCAGACTAGACTGTTGCCAAATCGTTTGCCCCCACTTCACTTGTACAAATGATTCTTAGGTGTTTTTTTAGGTCATTTCCCTCTTAGCTATTTCTACCTCCACAATCAGATATTCAACCTTTTCTTCTCTGACCAACCTTTCTTTCCACTCTTTATATAAGCCCCACTAAAAGCAAGCCCTTTTCTTTCCACACCTGCACTAAGTAGTACATAACACTTTCTATCTTTCATTATTTTGCAAATGTGTGAAAGAGAAAAGCACCTTAAATGAGGCTCAGCAATAGCCTGAAAGTACTCTGGGCATTGACCGGGATTTTTTTCTCCCTTTATTGCATCTATAAAATAACATGTGATACTAACCAAGGTGCAAGTAACCCACCTCCAAAATGTACTCTGCTTTATGGACTTAAAGCCCTGTTAATTCTGCTACATAATTCCCCTGAAGGAGAAACTGAAAATGTTCATTACAAGTAGAACAAAAGAAAATCCATCCCTTTTGATTTGTGGGAATTAAGACAAACTCTAGATAAGTCTTAACTATGGGAATTTAGATGTGGAAGATATCTTCAGCAGTGGAGAAGGGCATTTACTCCTGTTCAATCATGTATTCCATGAAAAAATCATCTTGCAGCTCTTTTGTTCTGATTTGCCATGAATAGCAATGGGTGCAAAGAAGCAACAGCACAAAGTTAAGTTGGACTGAAACTTCCTCTTTACGCAAAGGCTTCTGTCAATATTTGGGTTAATTTACCAAAGTAGAAATTTTGTAGAAAAATGGAGCTCCAGGAGGAAATTATTCATATGTTGGTGTTTTTTCTTTTAATTTGGCAAACATTCTTGCTATAGAAGTAGAAAAATACATATATTAAAAAAGGTTTCTTTTTTAAAAAATGCTTATTTTCTTCTTGATCTCCTAAAAATAAATCTGGCACAGATTCTTCGAAGTTTAAAAAAGGCTTGAAAAGAAAAACACACCACAGTTTTTAACTTTGATGAAGGGCTTGCAGCTAATCCAAAACATTTGCAATTCAGGGTTTGTTTTCTGGTTTTCTACCAAAAAAATAGTTCATTTAATTAACTCTTCCTCTCCCCATCTCTGCCAAAGAAATTACTTAGAACTTCAAACTGTATTCTACTTCAATTTGGCCTGAAATAAATTTTATTCCAAGTATTTTTTTTTTTAGTTTTTCCTATAGACACTCCCTTACCCAGCCTCTAGCCCAGCTCATGCCAAATCCTACAGATTATGAAGACCTTTCAAAAGTAGAGATGAACTCTACTTCCCTTGAAGAGTGAGCCCAGGATCACTAAAGGTCGGGGTCCAATTTCCAGGGACCAGTTTCCATCTAGAGATGAAATCCTGTTGTGAATCATCCTCATCTTAAATCTGACTGAGCCCAAACTTCGGGTGGAAATTTAATGAAATCCAAAAACTCCCTACAGCTGTAAACACAAGTCAGTCATTGATCTGTGTTGTCTTCTTTATTTTCTATTTGTTCTGGCCTGACAGAGCCTGTGTAACTTGTGGAGTTGAGTCCAATAAAGCAGAGATAGTCCCTGGATCTGTTCCTGTGGGCTCCACAGCCTCGGCCAGCATTTCATTTCTGTGTGACTCACAACTGAGAGAGGTGTCAGCAGACAAAAGCCCCCCTTGGCATGGGGTGGCTAAAAGATTTCTGTGGTCTGTGAAAATGCCTCGGATAAGTGAGGAAATGTGCTCCAAGCTGGTTACTCTTCCCAGGTACTCGAGGGGATGGCTCAGATCTCAGCTGGCAAATCCAATCTGCCCAGCTATCTCTTTGCACTGCCCTTTGTGCCAGTTGCCTCAAGCAAGTTCAAATGATGAGACAGAGTGCAAATAAAAAAAAAAAATTCTATCTGAAATCCTTTTCCTTAAAACTTTTAACAAGTTCAGCCTCACAGACTGCCAAGGGGTAATTAATCAAAACTCTTAGGAGTGCTACATCTGAGCTCCTGAGCATTGTACAGATGTACACAAATCACTGGCTAGACAGTATTTATAACTGATCCTCTGGCTCATAAATCACCATATAATAAATCCTGAGCTAAGAGGACCACAAAAATATCCAGGAGCTAAGCAACCAAATAATCATTATAATAATTAATACTGATATGTATAAAATACTCTTTTTCACTAGTAGATTTCAAAGTGTTTGACAAAGTATGTAATTACAGACCTGGTCAGCATAATTTCATCACAACTGTTTTCCATTGGGAGATGATGTCTCAATAAACCTGAGCTGTCTCATTATGTGTTGCCCCTTCTTTCACTACTGCTAACACATGGTGAAATGCCTTACAAAAACAGATTGATTTAAAAACACCTTTATTTTTCATCTGAGCTATAAACTGTGTTTGAATTTAAATTCCCAGAAATAGTGAGGTGGGGGTGGGGGGAGCAGGGAAGAATTTATTGTTTACGATAGATATTGCAATTAGCAGAGTGTAATTCTGAACCAGAAGAAAAACAGTCCCTAAACATTTACCACAAAATTATCAGCCAATCATTGCAGCATCTCTTAGTAAAATAGGGGCGGATAAGGAACAAAATCGATGTCTTGCCTGTCCTTCAAGTCACCTTGAGACGTGAGTTCATTCTTCACCCACACTGATGCCTTCACTGCACATTGACATCTGAAGGTAGCTGGTGGAGGGGTTGTCCTTTGACAACTTTCTCCCAATTTTGTTGTGCAAAAGCTAAAGAGATATTGGTGCCTGTTGATGAAATCAAAGACTCCTACAAGCCCTTTGTGCCCTGGGGTTGTGCATTTGTAAATTACAGAGGGTTTGCAGCACATTCGGTCTCGCCTTGCCCACACCAGCCCTTTGCTAAGGGCTGCTCCATATGCACTGCACAGATAGCTTTTATTTATTGCCTGAAAGACAGTTGTTAATCAGTTAGAGCAACCAGTTGCAAAATACTTTGAGCCAACTGGATTAAAGTGATTATGAGATTGTTAAATGGATTAAGTTCTATCGATAACCAGTTGTCAGCCAGAAGAGCTGAAGTCCTAATCAGTCAGAGAAAAAACATGCCAGCCACTTACATTTGTGGTTCACCTTGAACTTATCTGTAACTTCAACTTGTTTCAGTCACATTTCTATAGCAACCAGGGTAATTGACATTAATTACTGTATTTTGTCTGTGGTTATTTTTTGCTAATTTCATTTTTTAATTGCTTTAAATTACAACGTTAGACCAGAGCAACAGTTTTTTGCTCTGTTTTTGATGGGGTTTTGAGGACATCGAGATGCATTCCCCTTCTCCCCAGCATGCACTGGTGGGGTCCCAAGGCCCAGGAGTTTTTTGACTGGGAGAGGAGAAGACCTGAGGGGGTCCAGGAGCAGCCCCCCCAAATCTGTGAGTGGATCATTGAGAAGACAAGTCACACTACACAGCAGCAAAGGGTGGGAGGACAAGAGACACAAAGGGTGTAAATTGAACAGTAGCTCATGCTGGATATAAGGAAAAAAATTGTCTCCTTGAGGGCAAACATTGGAGCAACTTGGAGATGTTGAGCAGTCTCTGTCCTTGGGAATTTTCAAGACCAAACAGGTTAAGTCTTGCACTATGTGCCCTGGCCTCAAGGCTGACCTTGCTCTGCATAGGAGGTTGGACAGGACAATTCCCGTGGTCCCTTCCCAGCTTAACTGTCCTATGACCTTATTCCTGTGATCCTGTGATTATTTATTTCTTTTGTTATTTATGTATAATCATAAAAAACAATGAATTCACAGCCTCTCATAGGGTGTTGCAGGATTTATATTCTGCCTGAGGAACTTCTGCTCTAACTTATTCACTACAGGTGTTCCAGTGCTATTCCTACCAGAGCTCGTGCCTCCTTTGTATATGTCCTCACATCTGAGATTTTGACTCCAAGTCCCTAAAGGTATTTAACACACTAACCCCCACTGAAAACAGTGCTTAGCTGTGTTAGGAAATGTTACCCTAGAGGGAGCCCACAACTGCAAAATATAATTTCTTTTCTTTTTTCTGCAGTATTTAGCATATGCCATAAAACAAGGTTACTGTATGACATAACTTCTGTCAAGCTGGAGGGAAAAAAATAATAAATTTACTCCCACCACAAATATTGGATTTTTGCGTAAGCATGAAAAATTCAAAGCCCCTCTAACAACAATGAATGAGTCTGTGTTAAATTTATTGGAAAAAAAAAAGATCCTGTAATTCTCTGTGTCACTGAAAATCTTGCCAGGGCATTACAATCCTGCAAGCTCCAAGTTCAAAATGTAGTTAAAACTGATTGTTCTGAAGTATCAAATAATACAGCATTATTCTGAGGTTGGAATGAGAATTTTCACTGTGTCTATGCATGTCTATGCATGTATCAAGCATGGTGTCTTGGTTAGGAATAGACATGAGAGAAATATGGAGAGAAATGTAACAGTTCACCAAAAACATCAGAAGACCATTACATTTGCATAACAAAACCAAGTCAAATCCCTAACAATAAATTTTGGAAAACATCTAAAGACATTCCCCATTTATTTCTGATGCTCAAGCCAAGATGTGTTGAGGTTCATGCAAATGATGGTACTCTCTGACATTTAGAACCCAAAAATATTTGTTCTCCTAAGCTCTATTCCAGGCTGAAGAGGGGCCAACTTCTTATAAAAACAAGATTTAAGTGATTATGTTTCCTACATTCCAGGGTGTTTCCAGGGTATTCAGATGAGGTGTATTGGGGTTTGCTACTCATTCAAGTATTTTTAGAAGCAACAATTTTCCGTGGGTGAGTTTGTGCAGCCTTTCACAAGAGAACTGCAACCCCAGGAGGAGGGAAAGGTGGGATGTTTCTGGAGCTCAGGCTATAGTTTCAGAGAGAGTATTAGACTTGTTTGTAAGTCTTCACTAGTATTTTCAGAGCCTGAGTTATATGGTTACCTGAATAACTCTATGGATCTGTGAGTCTTCTTGAAATACTGCCTCTGAATCACCAAAAAAACATGGCTCTGAGAGAAGGAGGGAGAGGAAGGCAGAATCAAAACTAGGTCTAATGGAGCCTGTTTTCAGACAGAGGCCTGGGGTCAATTCCTTACCTTCAGCCTTGCTTGCAACCTCCTCTTTGCTGTTTGATTCCAGTGCTTGGAGACAGCTTTCATGATGATCCTTGTGAAGGTGGCAACAAATCCCTAAATTGCACCATAGCACAGTCTGTTCAAAGGAATGCCATCCCTGGGTGTACAGCCAGAAATGAGGGGAGCAGACGTGGCTGATGGATACCAGGAGAGATGAATGTGACACAGGAGAATGTACTGCACAGACCTTCTGAACATCTTCCCTTAACGAACAAATACGGCCATTAAAAAAATGCATTTCATAATAACATTTCAGCTCTGCAGTCACATCCTGCAGTGGCTGAGTGATGGTTTATTAACTCAGACATTGCTGCATAGAGAGCACTTGCAGTCTTTGGCCTTACACTTAATAACTCACTAAGCATGAATGGGTTCAGTAATTCATTCCTTGTCTTGTGTGACTGCTCAAAAACCTCATTGGCTTGAAATTTATGGCCTATTCTTGCAAGACTGTGAGCACCTCCTGCAGGTCTGTGACAGCCCCACGGTCCTGCTAAACTGAGCCCAGAGCTGTGGAGAGCTGAGCCAGGACCAGCACCTCCTTCTTAGCTGGGCTGGGAGAGATGAGTCACTTTTGTGTCAGGCTTTCCTAGGAATTCGGATTTGATTGCACCCCAAACTTGCACTTTAGTTCTCTGTGACTTTTAGGGTACCCTTTTCTTCTTGTGTCTCATATCACACAGTTAATTGTTTGGATGCTGGGGGTGCTGGAGAACAGGAACATTATGATATTACAAAGACAAAAGAGTAAAACCTAGTCAGCTAAAGGAAATAGAGGATGCACATCAGAGATAATTATTAGAAATTTGCTTCCTCAAAATTTTTTTATGAAATCCTGGATGCAGTGAAAGTAGTACTCCCTAAGCTGGGGGTCAGCAATGCTTCCTCTCTATTTTGAAGCCGTGTTCTCCAGCAAAGTGAGGGCAGACTATGTAGTGTTATAAAACCTAACAGCACAACTGAGGGCATGACAGCAACAATAGACATCAGATGGTCCATATACCAGAGTTCCTGAAGTCCTCCCCTCAGTGGTGGGACAGCAGTGACATACAGAGAATCAGCTCAAATCCTCAGCTAAAACTCTTTTACTGGCAAATCCTATTGCCCTTGAAAAGCTGCCTGAGACACAGCAGGACATTCATCAACAGGTTCTGCCTACAGATGCTGAGGCATTGCTTGTTCAGAGCTGTCACTCAGCTTGGGGAGTCCCCAGCCCTGGCTGTGAACAGATGTGGGCAGACGAGCAGCCTTGAGGGGAAACTTGAGATCCTCCAGTATAAACATAAGGCAATTAACTTTTCCTGTGATTTCTTTGTGTTGTCCTCTTTACTCTTTTTAAACATGGGAATGCCAAGTTGAGTGACAGATTCTTCCTTCCTTCTCTGTATCCTATTGCTGTTTCAGTGCCATAATCTCTAAAATTGGCATTTTCAAAGAGACTGAGGAAGTGAGAGTCCCAAAAGGGACATAAACATCCAGTCCCCTTGGGAAAACCCAGACTAGACTATCTATGAACATGAAAGCATGGAGTCTGTGAGGCAGAGACATGTCAGGTGGCACGAAACAGAGAAGAAGGGATGTAATTTATTCAAGGTCATTCACAATGTCACGTGCAGAGCTGGGAAACAGCACTCGTACCATCAACCTCCCTGTTAGGGTTTAAACACTGAATTATCCTTCCCCTCCTTCAAAACACTGAGAGTTTTTTCTTCACTCACCTAAACTGGGTGTAAATCAGGAGCAAATACCACATAAGTCCCCAGTGTCACTTCATGAGAGGGAGGGGAGTCGAGGTGTGCCTAATGTTTAGATTCACCAGGGATTTCAGCAGGAGTCAGATGCCTGAATTAAGTGAATTTAGTCTTGAGTGTCTTTGTTCATTAATGAAGAAAAAGCGGGGGAAAAGAGTAGCTGTAATTAGAGCAAAAGGAATGCCAGGGAGTAGCTGCATGAATAGTCCCTAATATTAAAAAAGATTGGCTTCCAGCTCACTGGTGCTTATTGGCATGAAAGAGAGTTCTGCTCACTGGGGCGTGCAGCAGTGCTCTGTGAATGTGAGAACCACCACATTCAGTCCTACAGCCACTTGGAGGGGGAACATTTCAAACTGGAGAGCAGGAATGGAAAGCCGAGTGTCCGTCCCCATGGCTGTGCAGTGGCAGTGTCCACTGCAGGGGTCACCCTGCCATGGAAGGGAACAGGGAACTCTGCCCACAACCTGTGACCGACCTCCAGAGTTTTAAAGTCTGAGTGTTTTAGGAATTACATTCTACCCACATGCAAGGGAAGAGTCTGAATGAAGCTGAGCAGCCAGGGGAAAGATGGCACCTTGTGAGCAGTTTATGGGGTGGGGAAAAGGAAAGTTGTTAAAAGTTTTTCATGAAGGGAGTGCAAAACACCACCTGCAACTCCCCACATGTGTGGCTGGAGCCTGGCTTGCTTTCAAGCCAAAAAACAAAGAGACCACACCTTGTCCAAAGATTTTTTGCCCACATGCTTCCTAGGCCGTGGTTCTGGTAATAGGCAACTCTTGGACTTCCTGGGACATCATCTCCAAGATGATGTTGATGGGTAACTGACCTCTTCACCACCTGAAAGACAGTCCCCATTTGTTCATAAATCACATCCTACTAGGTCACATCTAACCAATTTTACCTGTTTGGAAAAAAATTAAATACACTGTGAGCCAAACGGTCTCTGTAACTGCAGCCACTGTACTGCAAAGACAGGTGCCTTTCGTTTGTTGTATGAAAACCATGTTTGTGCACACACTTCAGGACTGATAAACTGAAGTGTTCTGGCAATTATGGTGAGATGAGCAGAAAGAAATTAGGCACCCAAGGGGCCTCATCAGGTAAGAGCTTTGCTAAGGTTAATGGATGTGGGAGAAGGATGATTTGCACTGGACACAGAGGCCACCAGTTTATAGTTGTTTGGGTATAAGGCAGCAAAACTGTGAGATGGGCTGAGACTGAAAGTAAAGATTATTTTGAGTAATTACCTGCAATGCCTCCATTTGACACTGGCAACAGTGATAAATTATTTGTAAAGTTACTGTGATTTTAGTGGCATAATCAGATTAGGATTTAACCAATACAAAAAAGATCCTCAAACACATGGCACAGGTTCAGCTACAAAACAGTGCAGGAAGTTTTTTTGAGCTATCTCAAGAGGGTTGGAGCTGGTGTGGATGCAAAAGAGCCACCCCAGCCAACAGGATCATGTCTTTGGTGCTCGTTGGACAGAGCTGGGATGGGGATTATCTTTCCTTTGAACCTCTGATACAGCCAACTGAACCTTCAACATCCCAGTCCTTGCTTGCATATGACACAGGAATAGCACTACACAATGGTAAAATGTGTATAGGAACAAATTCTCTAAATTTAGGATAATTACTTAATTTGATCTTTGAAACTAATGCTAATTGTGTTTCCTGTTATCTTCTGAATGGAACCTGTGAATTTCTGAGGGGATTTGAATATGGCTGGTGAGATCTAAATTCAGCTCCAGTAACAAGTGTCAACCCTTATCTAATCCCACTCTAATCTGACAGCTAACCCTGGCATTTGTGCAAAAATTAGCACCTTCTGTTGCATTCCCTTCTGCCCAAGCATGTGGGATTGTTTGGGCACTCGAGGCTCTCAGGTACAAGCATAATTGGTGGATGAAACAGATAATTTTATAACTATTCTGGAGGAAAGCATCTGTTTTATAAACTTGTCACCAAGAAAACTTCTACAGCTTTTTAACCTGTAGTTTGAGGAATCCAAGCAATGCCTCTCTAAACCTCATTTTAATAGCTGGAAATTCTGTTCTTCTTGCCATGATATACAAGGACAAATGACCTCACAGACACAGAAGACATCATAGGTGGAGTGCACACAGCAAAGCAGCTGAGCACTTTAGCTGCCTTTGGGATGCACAGAGGGATGAAAGCCTGTCTTTGCTGCCTCTCACCGAGCCCAAGTCCCTCCAGAGGGAGCACCAGCAGTTTGTCCCAGCAATTTAGGCAACTCATGGGCAGTGCCCTGCCCTGCCTGGACTGACTGAGCCTGCAGGCAGCAAAGCTCCACTTTATCTTTTATATTTAAGTCCAGTCCACTACAGAGTAAGAGGCTGATATGGGTGACTGAGAAACATGGATGCCTTAGACTTCCCCAAGGATTTGCAGGAACATAAAGCAACCAGCCTTGCTCATAGACCAAAAGATTAACTCCCCTCGCCCTCCAAAAATGTTCAAAAATATAATAGAGTATAAATATATACCTTCATGTAGAGTGGGTTTTTTCCCTCTTGCCTACACAGTAGATTATAGTTAATTAAACCTCTGCTCACATAAACAGAACAAGAAAGGATGTAAAAGTAATGAGCTGACAACATGGTCTGTATTATGTTGGGCTTCTAAGAGAATTTAATTTGGAGAAGAATTATGCACAGACTGAAAGACAGTCCATTAAACTGAGCCAACTGTCTGGAAAGAGATAAAATAAAAAAAAGTATTCTGCCTCTTGTGAAATAAATAGCAGGCTGCACCTTCCTCTTACTTTGGGGGTGGCAGGGCTGCACAGGCAGATGCAGGGAGCCAGGTGGGCAAGAGGCACCACCATGGGGACAAAGATACCTGTCACCCTCCTCCCACAGAACACTGAGAGTGATGGTGAGAGAGTTTGTACACGTGACAGGATGACAAATGGCTAAGTCTGGATAAACACTGGTAATACTGGCTCTGGTAAAGCCCTACACGGGTATTAGACCCCATGGACATCCCCTGTGTGCAGCACCAGGTGTCTGTGCTGAACAGGTTCTGCTCCACACCCGTGTGGGCTGCAAAGGACAGGGATGGTGCTGCCTGCTCTGATTAGCTGTGATAAACATTTCCTCCTATTTTGGGGGTTTTTAATCATAAAGGTAGATAGTTAACAAATCAGCACAGCATGTAGAAGGTAAACTGAGCCAATCCCCTTGTACTGACAAACTAAGGCAGCAGCATCCAAATCCAGGTCCCTGCCAGGCACATCCAGAGCAGGAAGGGAGCACAGACTTCTCCTTTATGTATTTACTTTTTTAATAAAAAAGTCTCTGGTGTAAAAAGGATTTGCAGCACCCATGGATCTCCCCTAAATTATTTAACTTTATTTGGTGAAAGGTTGTGTCGTTTTATCTCTTCCCCATCCAGATCCTTCCCAGCAGCTGTAAAGAAATAATCCCTTCAAATGCTTCCTTCAAAATATTTTGCTTAAGCCTCAGGGGGATGATGTTGATGAGAGCTGAGAAATTAAAGGATTTGTTGTCTTCACTTTTGACAAAACGCGAAAAATTATTTTGAGTAGAATTAAACCATTTTTCTAGTTCTCTAAGAAAATTTAAAAAACCCTACAACAACTATTTACTTCAGATTTAATAAAGCTTTACATATAACATCTTCTCCAGCCATTCTTAAGAGGAAGAGTTAAATTATTTAAATTCAAATATTTATTAGAGGGACTGCCTCAGTTTACCTTCTACATACTGTGCTGATTTGTTGACTGTCTGGCTTTGGTATTAAAACACTAAATAATGTAAGAAATAAGAATAAAACCACACTACAAACAGGGTTCTTTTCACTTCGGTAGCCTTGATGACATTCACCTTAAAGAGCTTTTTATCATTTACTCCAGTATTGGCTCTGTACAAGCTTCATTGATTTCAGGGCAGGTACTTTAGGTGCACTGAAGTAGGTGAAAAAATTGAGTTGTTTCCCTTTGTCCCTATTGCTTTGTTCAGCACTTTTGCCTTTGCTGTGTTTGTGGAAAACCTCAGGATGCACAGACTGAAGCTGTGCATCAACCCTTAAAAAGCAAGGAACAGTCTGAAAAGAAAATGAGAGAGAACATTTCAATTTGACTCGTTGTTGCCAGCTGGCCAGATGCCTGAAAGGAAGGATCAAGGGAGAGTGGAGCATCTCAGCGTCCTGGTTTGTGAAAGGAGAAGTTCTATCTGCTCCCTCACACATCCCTCAGCTTTTGTTTGCTGCTCGTTTGGGTGGGCAGCATGATTGCTGTAGCAGGAGCATTATCTCCCTGCTTCCAAAGGGATGAAATCTGGCAGAGTCCATTTGTTTTGGACCTTGACGATAATCCCTTAGTTTCTGAGAACCACAAAGGCCCTTCAAATAAATACCAAAGCCGAGCAAAACAAAACAGTCAACATTTACACTGAGATTCTTGGAGAAGTTGAGCACTCACTCAGCAAAGGGTTTATAACACAGGCACAAAAAGCTGCTGGATGTGCTGCCCCACCAGCTCTCAGGGGCTGTTTGTACATGGGAGGTCAGGGGACACAGAGCTGTCACTGCCCCCAGGGCTGTCACTGTCCCCAGGCTCTGCCAGCAGCATCAGCTTCAACCAGATCTCCCAATTTCTCAAATAAATAAACCCAAGTAGTGTTTGGCCATTTAGGAGTGTGTCTGGTAGCACAGCAGGTGTCTGACGTGCAGCAGGTCTGTGGAGGGTTGTGCTCTCCACCACAGGGGCTCTGGAAGGATGTGGTGGCTGCAGCAAAGGAGGTGATGCTGCTGAGTGTGGCCGTGTGGAGGACCAAGACCTACCTAAGGAACACACGCCATATCTCCAAGGGGTTTTGTCTTCTTCTGGGCACACTGTGCCACTCAGCCAAGCCCCAGCAGTCCTGGGGATGGAGAGAACCTGGAGCAGTGGGTGGAAGAAGGGACTGAATGCTCCCATATCTCTTTACCACCCCCAGAGCTGAGGGAACAAAACTGAGAGATGCAGATGATTTTCCGTCTGGGAATGAACTCTGGGGCACTGTTTTTAAGGCTCCAGAGTTTGCAAATAAACTGTTTCCAGTGAGATGTGTGACAGGAGTTTGTTAAGCCACATCCATGATGTGATGATGTTCACACAAGAGCTGGTGCTTGCATATTTTCTGGAAGTTGAGCTGGGATTGATCAGCTCTTTGACATGACCTGACAAATCCACTCTACTTTATATAAAAGATGGTATGGGAAGAAACTGGCTTAGTTCTGCGGCCCTGGAAGCACTCCCTCATAGCCAGATCTCTTCTATCCATTTTCTTTAGCCACTCCTTAGCCACCTTCCCATCCATCTTGAAGAACATTTCTTCTAATCCTTTCCACTAGTTCTGTCCTGTGTCCTGTTTCCATTCAGGATGTATGGTCAGGATTCAATGCCTTCCAACATCTGCTTTTACAGCCCCACCTTAAAATAAACTCAAGGTTTCTTTACAGCTGGGTGAGCTGAACAAATAAAGTTACAGTGTTTGAATATACCTGCAGCCCTCGAGCTGCTGAGAGGAGCCCACACTGTTGCACATCTCTGCCTAAGTGATACTGAAAACAAACAAAATTCTTTTCTGTGGTTATTTCAGCAAAATCAATGCTCAGAGAGATCCCGCAAAAATGGAGTGTTCCATGCTGCTGGTGCTAAATGGAAACCAGTTGGAAATTCTTACCAATAAACACTGATTTGCAGTTGACCTCTGAGCATGATCTGAATCTGTCTGTGCTTTTGTTTCCACTCCTTATCTCCAGTCTCCCACATTTGCTTCCCACACACTGGAATACTCACTACAGCACCAAAGCTGTTGGACATCCCGTTAGATCCTGAGCTTGCCAGGCATTGTCTTGTTGTTATTAGTGAGGGATTAGAAGTTTAAGGCCTTGGAGCTTAATGGCCTCAACGGGTGGAGAGCATGGCACTGGCTGTGAAAATGCCAAAAATCAATAGCTAATCCAGTGCAGTCAGTCAACCTTTTCAAAGCCTCATCCGTATTGATTTCCAGGAGCTGCTCTTCCTGTCCCTTGACGTAATCAGTCTGTTTGCTCAGCAGACAGACTCGCTCTCTTCCACTCTCCCCCTAACTTTTTTGGGCTTTTTACACTTAGAAATGGATTACTTAGATCTCCCCAGCTTTTCATCTCTGTAGCTGTTGTCAGAGGAATGATTAAAGGGGAGGCAGACTGGGCAACCATCTCCTACAAATCAAGGGAGACCTGACCCACGGTGTGATGGATGTTTCAGGAAAGGAGCAGGCAGGCTTTGACGTGGGAGAAATGGAGAACATCTGGTCAGCTTAGATAGTTACAATTCAGGTAGTAAACGCAGAAAAAAGAGATTACTTCCAGCTCCTTTCCCATTCACTTTGAAGATGCATCAGAGTCACCACAGATAGAAAAGTCCCTATAGCTTTATGTGAATTTAAGGATTAGGATGCAAGTACCTTGAAGGAACATTTCTTTTTCCAGAGAGGATAACAGGCTTTTTTCTTCACCCACTCTGCTCTGGCTATGAGAAAGACAAATTTTAGGTGCATCTAGACACGCTTTTAAAAACCATCAATATAAGGAGAGCTGTTGCTCGAAACAACCCAGCACAGGGGTGCTGAGGGCTGAGCTGGGATCACTTCTGCGTGTGTGACTTTCCCAGTGCTGTGCATCCACAGTTAAACATTGCCCACCCCCAGAACACAAAGCTACTGGGAAAGCAGAAAGGCAGAGAGGAACCACCATCCACAAGCTCAGAGAAGGTGCAGCAAGGTCTTTCCAGCATCTCCCCCAGCCCTGGAGTCAGAGCAGGGCAGTGCTGCTGTTTGAGCTGTATGGGTCCTGTCCTTTCAAAGACTTGTTCATTCCCCACTCCAAGCTGACCTGGCAGTGTTAGCATAGGGAGATAAGAAAGCATAATTTGCTGTAATGTTTTTCTCCCCAGGCTGCTTTACCATGCCTCAAACACAGCAGATGAATTGTGTCTGTCAAATCCGGTTACATTTTATTCCATCTCCTGTAGCTGGGATCAGAGGGCAGACATTTATCTGGCAAGCAACTGAATTACCAAATTACATTCCTTAAAAAAATGAACAAAAAGCCCCTCTGTGACTCTTTTCTTGGAAGTGGGGGAGACCCAAACACCCACTATTTTTCCTTGGGAATTTTACTGAAGCATGTGCTGTCATTAAGACCCAGTAGAATGACTCCAGCAAAACAGCAGCTGTGGAAGAGCAAGACATGCTCAACAGAGACCCACTTCTGAACAACACTGTTAGTGGTACTTCTTCTCTTAGAAATTGTGACATGCACAAAACCACATCATTTCTCGAACCTTCAGGTTTCAAGAGCAAAACCACTTCTGTGCCTGTTGCTCCCTTTTGCCCCAGGCCAGCAGGGAAGAACAGCTCTGGGCTCCTCAAAGCCAGTATTCCATGGCACCTACAGATGGGACAATCTGGCAGCAAAGGTGACTGTTGGTCCCTTCATACCCAGTTGGTGTCAATGGCCTTGTCTGAAGTCATCTGGTACTAAAAGCAGAGGAGACTCAAGATCAGCCTTGCAGAGCCATAGGGCAAGTTCTGCTGGCAAATCTGAATTTATTTTAATGAAATTTTAGCCAGCAAGGCCCATAACATCCTCAGTTGGCATGATCCAGGACACTGTGAGGAGGAATCAGTCCAAAATTAGGTCTGCCATCAGAGGAGGGTGGCTGGCAAATTTCTGATGAAGCATTATCCCTCTGACTTTCTCTAAGGGACCTTGCCAAGTTACACCCTCTCCCAGGCAACAGTCTGTAGGTTGGCCTTGGCATAATGGATAGACTTCAAGGAAGAAGTCCTTAAGGAGACCATGACGAGGACACCACACAGTCCAGCACAATGGGCTGTGGGTTTTGTGCAGTTTTACTTCCAAACTATCACTGTGCTCCACCACAGCTGGGTCCAAGCTCCTTGTCCCTAGGGATGCCACATGCTGCAGGCTGGTGACCACGTGTGTTCCTGTGTGGGATCTTTCCAACTGATGCTCTCAAAGTTGCTCCATCCCTTTTGCCATAGGTGACACTGAGGACTGTATTTTCTAATGACAAAGAGACAATTCTTTCAATACAAAGAATGTTGTATTTGCCAAGAAGAGCAGAAGGGTGGCTGAAAGGGACAAAAAGATGTCTGTATTGTGTTCCTGAAGGCTGGCAGCTCCCTCAGGGGCTGGCCATGGCCTGACTTGTCCATGGAGTCTCACATTGCCTGAGGAATCAGTATTTGCTCCTCTCCAAAATTCCGTCTTCCAGCCTGCCATGTCTGACAGCCCCCTTCTCCTCAGCTCTTACTGCAGCCTATGATCTGTAAAGTTTAGCATCCTGCTCTGATCCTCAGCTTAGCTTTGGGAAGACCTGCTATTACCAGCCAGGAGGCTGAGGCAGAAGAATTCCCTAATGAGTAACTCCCCACTTTGTTCTTGCAGGTGTTGTACACTCCATGGTCTGGCTTTACAACAGCCCTTTTGATCTCACTCCTGCATAAAGGGGAGAGGAAAGGCAGATGTGTGAACAGCACCCATGGGAAGTAAATGTGTTTCCTCTGTGAGGCAAAGGGCCAGTGCTGGCCTGAGTGACACCAGAGGTGCCTTTTCCTTGGGACAGATCTGCTCCAGCGTGGGCACTGCTCCCCAGCCCAGCTCTACCCACCTGAACACAAGTACCTGTTTCAGGAGGCTCAGCCCCTTGGGCATCCCCTGGAGTCAACAGAGAGAGTCTGGTTGTCACCAGAGCCTGATTTGGAGCACTTCTGAGCTCTCTGTGGACCAAAGAGAGCAGATCCTTAGCAAAGGCAACCAAGATTGATAAGTGAAGTAGGCAATGTGGTCTCTGCTGTGTTCCTAAAAGTGCCATTTTTCAGCTGAGATGCCAAAGCAAAGTCTTGACTACTTGTAATAAATAAAAATCCTGGTTTTAATATTCTGCAAGGGGAAAGTTCTTATCCCAAGGGCAATGACTACATTTTCCTATGAGTGGAGGTGTTAACCTTGTTGTACTGAGTACATTTTAACCTAAATTATTGCTAAAAAGAATGAATTTTTTATGTGATGACGACCTTTTCCAGGAAACCTCAAGGCTCTGTAGGTGCAGCACAATGCTTAAACTCTATACTAAGGAGCACCAGTGTTGACTAGACCACACTAAAAATAACTTCATAGTTTAATAGGACAAAATACTCCTGCTGAAATGCTGAGAATTATATTCCCAAATCTATATTTAGGCAGCACATAGATGTGCACCTGATTAATGAATGATACACTTCAGAATGCATTTTAGCCACTCAGTTTTGCAAATTCCATCTTAATTTTTCATTGGACATAACTAACTGTGGTGGGATTAGCTTACATAAACAGTAAACAGGTAATTACTTTTTCATGCATTCATTAAACATTTAACCAGCATTTATACATGTAAGTGACATATAACAAGGTAGCTTTAACAAGTTCATTTGGGATTCAGATTGCAAAGATGTTAATTGACATTTAATAGGTTTGTAATTGATCTCTGTCATCTTACATCGTGGGAAAATGCTAAAACATATTTCAGCACAATGGAAAATATTACAATGTAATGCAATATTAAACATAGCACCAAGATACACTATTATTGCAGCTACATAAAGCTGAGCTGCACAAGAAGTAATTTATTAGTTTAAAACTGTATTAACCTTCAATATTTTGCTTCAAACCACCCACAGAATTTTAGGAGGCAACACTTTCACATGGCAATTAAGAAAATGTGCTTTTCTTAAATAATAACGGGGGGACTACATAGTTATATACAGTGCATACATACCCTGCTCACTGCTGTTTTTAATATTTAAGTATGTATCAGTATATTTACAGAAGCTCAGACACTGACTTTTGTGAGTGGTGATGTGCCTGAAATAGCTCTGTTTATTATTGTAATTGCCTGGTGCTTATACATTTATAGCTCTTTTGCAGTGACCCAGAATTACACCAGGCTGTGAGCTGAAAGGCTGCATCTTGCTTGTATGGGTGTTTCTGAACAAATATATATCTGGATTTTGCCCAGGTAAAACATTTCTGGTACCTTGGAGCTGAGGTTTAACACAAGGTCAGCTTTTATAGTAAGGATACATCACTTGTCATTTTATGACAATCGAGCACAATTCAGGCCATAAGGGGCATGGTGACCCAGGGGAGAGGGAGAGCTCATTCCACTCTGCCACAAAAATAGGAAAGAAGGAGTGTTAAGAGGACTTGACTGAAGTAATTATTCCAAACATCACTGCTTGCATCAGAGGGTGGTGGGGCGTTGAACAGGATGATCCCCAGGGTTTGGTCACAGCCCCAAGGCTGCCAGAGCTCAGGGAGGGTTTGGACAACAGGGACATGGTGGGATTGTTGGGGTGTCTGTGCAGGGCCAGGAGTTGGATTCACTGATCCTTGTGCCCTTCCCACTCAGGATACTCCATGGTTCTATGATACAGTGAGCTAAGCAGGCAGGACATGTGTAGTGTTTGCATTGACAGTCCTCTCCCTTCACCTTATTAGGTGAGAACAAGTTTACCTGCAGGAGGGCAAGGAACTGCCTTGCACAGAGCACTGACTCCACAGCAAGGGCTTGAAATAACTGCACTGAGTCAACTTCCTGCAGAGCTTTCACATGGACAGAGACAGAGCCTGATTTATGCAGAGGGGTGTGAGCTGGATTGCTGCTCTGGGGCTGCAATTCGTATCAGCCTCACTGGTTATTCCATCTCATACCATCAGGTGCACCCAACTGTCAGGGGCATCACTGTTTGTCCACATCAAACCATCTTCTGAGGCTTCCAATAACTTAACTCCCTGTATTGAGCTGCTGTCTGATTATGTACTTTTCTTCCCAGTAATCTGATTCTGATGCCTGTTTTTGTGGCTTTTCTCACACTGACTTTGGGTCCTGAAAAATGAGCAGCCGCTGCTGATCATACAGAGTTTTATTCTGAAAAGCCATGGGACAACAGCACCACTCAGAACTCAGAATATTCTTTCTCAGTGAATTTGAAGAGATGCTGTCAAGCTGAATCTGTACAAACTGAGTCTGATTCTTTTTGTCCGTGTTGTGAAATTCCCATTATTTGCCAAAGGAAATACAAGTAAAAAGGTCTTTTCTGGTAGAGAAAACATCTCACGTAATCTGAATCTCAGGCTTGATATAAAAATGTTCAAGATTTCAGTGTTTCCAGATGCCTAAGCCTGATTTTGTAGCTTCTGAAGCAAATGTATTCAGTCTGCCACACATATGCAACTTACCTGAGCAACTAATTCTGAAAAACAAACACAGAAGTGTTTTACCCACTGGTGGCCATTTGTTTATTTTTCTAGAGCTGCTGAACATGTGAAAACATTGACAAGACAGGCAAGTCTCAAGAGTGGCCTCAAAACTTAATTATCGTTTGTGCTTGTTTGTTCTAGAGTTGTTTATTTTAATTTTTATGAGTTATGAAGCTCCACGTTTAGATCTAGGCATATAGAAGAGTTTTTATACAAACAAATCACTGTTATTAACTACTCTCATAATACCTCTGTAAATGAACAGCAACCCAGAAACAGTGGAAATATATAGATATACAGCGAGGATACTTCTTTTCTCAGCAGTGTTCTGTCTGGAAACTTCCAAAGATCAGCAAATACGGGCTATTTTCAGCACCAGAATGTCTCACATGTTGCCTTGGGTTGCAGGCTGAGGAGACTGCAGCTCTGGAAAAATGCAGGAGAAGGCACCAATCCCCTTATTATCCTTTTACTGCTTTAGTTCATAATACTGCCACTGCAAGAATGAGAATACAGCTGATCTCTGTTCATCTCAGGCCTATGTTGATTATTCATGGTGAAAGGGAGGAATAAGATCCACAACTAGTGTTATGGACATAATGGGGCCAGCTGGCAAAGGAGAGCACCCATAACAACCAGGCAGAGTCATTTAGGGAGGGATGGTGTAACCAATGGTCTGTGTAAAGTGTTAGCTGGGCCTGTGCAGTCATCTCCCTCCCTTTGTTTCATTTTGCCAGGTAGGGACTGAAGGGGCTGATGAGAAGGAGCTATTCCTGCTGTGGGTTGTCAGAGCTGGAGCGTGATAACAGGATCTGCCACTGCTCACCTGCTCAATCCCTGGAAAGGATGGCAGGGAGGTAAAGGCCAGAAAATCTTTCTGGTCTGAGGGAACAACTGATGGACATTTTCAATTTTCATACTCTGGACACCAAAGTCATTTGGGGCTCCTGTGAGCTCCCAAGAGCTGAGAGCAGGTAAAACATGCTATAAACATGACCAAAGTGAAGACTATGCACAGAATCACTAAGGTTATATGTTTAACTCCTTTTGACAAAGTCTGAGATTCTCTGATAGGGTTTGAGAAGTGCTATACATTGGTAGAAAACAATAAAGTGATTCCTTAAGCTACAAATGTACCAATACGGGAGCCCATTCCCTCAGCCAAGCTGTCATAATTCCTCCTGCAGAAATCTGGAGTTGAACTTCAACATGGCTGGTGGCCTTTGACTTATATATATTTATACTTACAAATATAGAGTAAAGCACATGCACACACACAGAGTGGAGCAGTACCCATGCAGGGATGTGCTTTCAGGGAATAATAATGTCAGCACCATTTCCCTCCCTGACCAGGCTGTGTCAGGCAGATGGTCAGTGCAATGTTCACTACACTGACCATCTTCAACCTCTAACTGCTTTAGGGGAGAGAATTAGTTTGCAGATCAGAGGAAATGTTTATCCTGCTGCAGCACTGTGCAGTGATATTTGTGCTAATGCACTGGGTACCTGCAATAGCTGACTCTGAACCAGACTCTATTTTGGTAACTTAATTGAGGAAAAAAGATGCAGAGCCTGGGTTAGCCAATAACAGGCTCCTGGCTGAGGTAAAGAATTACAGACTCTACAAGCTCCAGGAATAAAGTCACTCATTCACCCCCACTAATGGAGACTGGTTAGTTCTCATGGGTAAATCATTTTCTCACCATATTTATTCCTTGTGCTGATCTGTGAAATTCTGGTTAATGCTGTGGCATTCCACAGTTATGTTTGCTACTCTGTGGGCTTGTGTTTCTGCCAGTCAGGTGGGTGCTGTGGAGGAGAGACTGACTGTAACAGGTAAAATGAAAAGGAGCCAGCTGTACTGGAGGTGAAGAACACAACCATTTATGTACAGTTATTCTTGTTCCCAGAACAAGAGAAAGAATCACTACTGTGCATGTTCCTGGTAAACAAATCAGCAAGGTCACTGCTGGCAGAGGGGAAAATCTGAGCTTTTGGATTAAAATTCTCTGCTTTTGATTCTTTTTCTGAGTTCAATCCATCCCTCAAGATTTCTGCGCAGTGGACACTGTCTGACAAAAGGAAAATAAGGAGAAAAGTATTAACTCCTGGTCAGTTTAAGGAGGTATCATTTTCTTAGAGATTGTCCTGCCTTGTCCTCCAGTGTCCCATGTCCTTGCTCCAGGAGCTGTCCCAGACTGCTGCACTGGATGTCACTGCACGAGATGTCACTGCATGCTTGGGAAAACACCTGGATCTCAGTAAAAAATGCCCATTTTCAGTGTTGTGCAGCAAATCAAGCAGCAGGACCACCAGCAGTGACGTCCTACTTACTGCTTTGCTGCTTTTTCAGTGCCTAGTTGTGAATTTTATTTCTTGCTGTTTGAGGCCAACCTCCCAGTAATTCATCTTGCCTCCCTGAAGCCCAAAACTGAGGATTTAACAGACTTCTGTCCAATGAAGGATCATTCAACAGCACAGAACTGTAGCAGCAGGGGATCATTAAACTCTTGACTTAAATAAAAACTTATGAAAGTTGCTTTGAATACCAAATTTCTCCTCGTTGCCTCACCTGCTCTAACGTTACCTTCCCATGCAGAGCTTTCCAGAACAGGTTCACTCAGCTGATTTTTGCTCTGTATTTCAACTGTGACCAAAATTACTGTAGATGAATGTGACGAAGTGAGTAATATTTTTATTCTGACACAATATGAGATGTAGGCAAGTAGTCTGGCAGAATTTAAATATTCACTGGGACTTTGTCCTTAATAAACATCACTGTGAAGTGTTCCAATGCTGCCTTCTAAAGGATGCACCACAAGTTTTACAAGGTGCACAGGCTAAATGTAAACAATTATCAGTTCTCATCCAGGCAGGAGAGATGCCAAGAGCTTGTGTGTTTATCTTCAGATCTATTGGGAAATTTCCCAGGAGCATGAGCTCTCAGACATTTAGTCAAAACATGTAGTGGTAACTGTCTCCAGAACATTCAGCAGCTCTTTGATTGACATATTTCTCATCAACAAGTTGGCTTTGTTTACATGTCTCTGGGAAGTACATAGGCAATGATGGAAAAAATACAACCAGATTTTTCTGTTCTTAGACTTTCTTCTTCTGGCAAGATGGGTTTTATCTCAGGAACTGTTACCAGATTTGTTAACATTAACCAGCTGGGCTATGCCAAAATGGCCAGAATAGAGCAGCTTGCAAAGATTTCTTGAAGGGTTTTCCAGCAGCTCAGATCTGAAGCAACATCAGCAGAAGGCAAAGAAAGTTTTCCTGTTGTTGTTATCTTTCCTCCAGCCCACCTCTGCTCTCTGGGCTGAGCATGTTTTTGCCATTTCTTTCCAAGACACTTTTTAGGAAGTAGATCCCATGTCTGTGCAAAACATACACAAATCATAGAATGGTTTAGGTTGGAAGGGACCCTAAAGCTCCCTGCCAAGGGCAGAGACACCTTCCAGGTTGCTCTAAGCCTCCTGACACACCCCCAGAGGTGTCAGATCTCATTTTAATTTGCATAATTGCATATACCTGTTTCTTATCAAACTGACCATCCCTAACAAATCCTCTTATTCCTCAGCAACCCTGACACTTCTAAAACCCCATCATGAATTGCCCAGGCTCTAATTCCAACGTGCTGCTGAGACAATTCATCACCGTCTGCATCTCCAGCAATCTAGTTTATCCACCTCAAAAATATCTGTAATACTGACTTACCTCATGGGATTGTTGCAGAACTCAATTTGTTTATGGACACACCGTATTATTTTAATGGATCACCTCACAGGCCTTCATCTATCTGTATTTTCTTGCAGCATCCCTCACCACAGTACCTAAATATTCACACACCAAGCTGATAGAGGGAGGAATTTGGTGGTTCTTTTCTTACCACATAAATTCATGCAGTGGAACCCAAACCACTCTAAGGAGAATAGTGGGTATTGTCATGAGTGCTAACTCTGACACAATTTTAAGTGAGAATAACGACCTCCTGTCTACTACATTTCCTGGCCTCAGTTTGGCCAGGGTCAGAGACTCAAAAATACACCAAAAAAAAGTATCAGGTTTGGAAATGCACTGTGAGAAGAGCACAGCTATGGAAACCCAGAGAGAGAGTGTCAGCAGATGGTTAAAGACAGAAGATTAGGACATTATCTTTTGAAAATATTGATAGTTGAGGGAGCAGTCCCAGGGAACACAAAGTAAGCCCTTCTCCCACCTCCATTTCAGTCTGAGGGTTCTTCAAATGCCTTGTGCTGGCACAGCAGCTGCTCAGGGGAGGGGGAGTCTGGGCAGCTGGCAGTGCCCTAAAAGAACAACTAGAAACTACAATATCAAAGGAAACCCTTCCAGAAGGATGAGGTGAGGCAACTTCATCAGTCTCACCTCCTCCTCAGTCTGCAAACACACTGTGACACCTTTTTGCCCCACACCATATGGGTTTGCAGCTGCTGCCAATCTCCCAGGTGAGAAGCCTTCAGTTGGAGCTGGTGGCTCATATCCCAGAGGAAGGAGCATTTCTTGTTCAACCCGCGCTCCTGAGAGTTTCATCATGTGTCAATCTAACCATGAGAACACCAGAAACCACTTTATCAATGATCCCCGTTGGCCTTGGCCATCTCTGGATGCACCTCAGCTGCAGCCTGAGGACCTGCCTGCTCAACCCCAAAACAAATCAGTAACACCTCAGAGTTAATAACTGTGACATGCTATAGGAAAGTCTACCATATTATCCAGCAATTAGGAAGATTTCTGTTTTTAAATCCACAGCTAGTGAGAGTTCTTGAAAAAAAATAGATGTTTTGGAACAGAAAGAAGGACAAGCTGTTTCAGTCATCATTTTATTACTGACTCACAAGGGAAATCAGTGAATCTACCAGTGGTTCATGCAATTTTGTTGCCAGCTTCTTGGAAAGGAAATGTCATGTATAGCAACTTGTTTTTCTTTTGCAGCAATTAAAGTACATAGGAGGACACAACAAGATCAATACAAAACTGGTAAATCTGTAATGAATGACAGTGAAATACTGATCTTTTTGCCTAAAGAAACATCTGTCTAAATGTCACCAGAGGGTTACATAGTAGAAGGTTTTTCTGGTTTAGTTTTGAAGGGTCTGCCATTTTTATCTCTTCTTTATGTATGGATCACGAAATGCCATCATGCTTCCTGTGTTTGAGTTTCCTATGTGGAAAGAATGTGCAAGTGCAAATTTTCCAGGCTGGAGATATCCCTGAGGAAGTGCAGTTTGTGCTCCATGGAACACTTGCTGCTGGTGAAACCCCTCAGAGGCTCGTGAGAATTCTGAGACCTGTGGGGCTGCACATCAAAGGCAGAACTTGTTCTGCAAGTTTTTATTTCTCCCAATTCATCCAGCTGAGATGACTGGCCTTGAAGTGAGCCCTGATCAGAGGTCCAGAGGTGGATATCCACTACTGACCTCATAACAAGATCACTGCAGTTCTTTAATACAATAAGATGCTTTCAGCCAGTGAGAACTGCTTTTACACATGACTTTTCTGTGTCTTACCATGTTGATGGTTCAGAAGGCCCAGGTACTGCAGCCTTTTCCATGGGGGATGTCTCCATGGTATCCTGTCCTTTTTGAAACACCTTTGCATGGTCCCATTCTTTGGCTTCTGCTGTTACTTTCAAATCACTTTTTTTGCTTCTTTTCAGAACACCCAGACTGAGTCCTTTAGTACTTCTATTCTCCAGAGGAATCTTCACAGCTACTAGTGCAGGTATAATTTCTCCCCTCTCCATGGCATTTATAAGTAATTTCCTCAGGTAGAGGCCAGCCAGTGCCTCTGACAACTTCCTCACTGCCCAACATCCTGTAAGAGATGCAGTAAAAGCCAGTACCCAGGTCACATACAGTGCTCACAAATAGTTGCAGATCAGCCCCTATAACCTTCACAAGTGTAGCTTCAACTGTTTCGGTGTGATTTTTTATTTGATTTTTAATTTCGTTTTTAATTTCCATCTGCCCTTCCAACAAAACTGTGGACAAATACCTTTTAAAGGAGAACCAGCTAATACTTTTGATTGTAGCCAGGACCTTTGCTTATGCATGTTACTGCTTTTGTGTGTGCTGGAGGGTTTTGTTTGGATTTTTCCTTATATTTTTTTACCAACAGAGTTGGTTTCTAGTGCTGGAATGGCTTGATCTGCTGTACTAAACACTCATTGTGTCTGTCACATGCTTATCCTATTTCAGCAGTGAGAAATCAATGGGAATTGATTTGAGAATGTCCAATCTTATCAAGTACGGAGCAGGGCACTGGGACAAATGCTGGGTTGATGGTATAACATTTAACAAGGCTCGTAGCCCCAAGTATGACAACCTTGTTTAAAAGGATTGTTGGGCTCCAAGGTGTTAAGTGTGTTTGTTCTTCTCTGTGCCCTCAGCTTTCACATGGAGCCCATTTCCATAGAGCTCCCAGCTAACAGCAGTGTGAGCACACTCTCCTGTGCTCACAGAAGATTATGTAGGGAAGGGAGAAACTGTTGCATTTAGAAACATAAACGCTGCCAGCAAATGCTATTTCAGCAATTACCTATGTTTAGTAATTATGCTAATGTTGATTCTCAAAAGGCTGTTATTTGCTCAGCATGTTCTTCATACTTTATCTCTCTACCTGCCTAACCCTTTATTTTCTCTCTAGCTATTACTGGTTGTTTGTCAAGTTAAGTGATGTTTGCAGTGCCAAGTGTTGTCAAGGTACTGGTGCTTTAGCTGAAGTCCTGTTTTTCCCCTACTGGCTGCTGTGATTTTCTGCTCATCACTACTACAAGACTTTGGGGGTTGGATTTTACTGCTTACAAGAGACCTTGGGTGCAGGTGGGATGAATGAGCAGCTCCTGGGGCCAGTAATAACACTTTTGATGAAGTGTGATGGGCATCTATTTTTAAGTGTTGAACTGACACACGTGGGGAACCTGTGTGCTCCTGTACTGCTGGATCAGCACTGCACCCTGAGCCACTGTGCTGGCAAAAGAAAAGGTCCAAAGCACACACTCCCATGGACGTGGCCATGACAGAAATACCATTCCTGGAGCACCCTGACCAGCCAGATTTAAGGAGAACCCTGTGGAGATGTTGTCACACTAAGGTGTGTCACTGATGGACAGTCTGTACAGGACTATCTGTGTATGTGTGTGTCTGCAAATCTTGTGTGTGCAGGTCAAGAGGAAAGTACTGTTATCTGGTGCAAAGCAAAATTGCCCCAAGGCCAACACACTTCCAAGTGGATGAGGCCAATGGATCATACGGGCCAGTATCAAAGTCATGCCCTCAGGAACTGCTGGCCTCAGCAATTGTTCCCCAAGAACATCCTGTGACAGAGGAGAAAAAGGGAGTGTTGTGCATTGAACGGGGAAAGAGAAACACTGATCTGGGGGAGCAAAAGGGAAAAGCCCAACTTCAGAAAAACATGCACAAGGCTGGGACACAGTACTTTAAAAAGAGCCAGTTTCAGAGGCAGGGCTGTGTCTGTGCCTGACAGTGAAAGCAGCCTGTCCTGAGCCTACAGATATTGTGAATTTATCAGTGTTCAGCGGCCCCTAATGTGCTGCTTCCAGGTCCCAGCCAGACTTCCAGCAGGGTTCTGCACAGTGTCACTGCTGCCTCCTCACCTTCCTCCTTGGCAGATACCTGCTGGCCAGAACTCTTGCAGCAGTCCCGCGTATTGTTACCCAATGGGTTATAAACCCATTTCTAGGTAATTCCCGAGGAGAATTTGTAATTTTAAGTTGCTAGAACTGTTTCAACAAGCATCCTACCCACAGCAGCCTACACTGCAAGAGCAGAGATCTGGGAGATGAACCTGCCAGCCCCAGTGTCAGACAGTAATAATGGCTATATTTAATTTAGCAGTTTAGGCACAGCTTTGGAGCTGTGACTCCTTGTTGCAGCCTCTCCACTAACATACAGCAGCATCAAACACATGGTGCAGCATTGCACATTAATAAACTAATTTGCTCTACATTTGCTGTCAAGTGACAATTGTACCTTCCCTGAACTTTATGGGCTCCAACTTTCTTATCTCATTGATTTTTCTCCTGTAATCCTCCACCCTGTTCCTGCGGTTCAGGGAACACATCAGGAGCCCTCCTGTGGTTAATTTAGCATCCATTAGCTTTTTATCAACTTATTTGTAAATTAATTGTTAGGACTTCCTTAGAAGGAAGAAATTACATCTGATCCTTCACACTCTGTTTGGAGCAAAATCCGACCTCCAGAGAGGAGCTCTGCTCCCACGCAGGGATGTGCAATCTCTCCAAACAGCAGCGTTAGCAAAGAGCCGCCTCGTTTAATGGTCAAGATAAGCAAGGTACAAATAGGGCTGAGTTGGCAGACGTGTTCATTAGCTGAGATGTGGGAGCTTTGAACTGAAGAAAGCAGCGATTAAGCTCTAATTGTATCTTCTTTAAGGGGGCATTTTGAACAGCTAACCCTTTTGTAAGGTGGCTCTTCTTACACACATCACGTCCTCCTATGGATAAACAGCCCTTTATCTCACTTGACTTTTCTGTTTTCCTTTCCTTGTGAAATGCTGGATCTGATTTAAGTTCTAACGTAACACCCAGCATACAGTGGCTCAAAATTCAATAGATCTTCCTTGTTGTCTCTTTCCTTTTGGAAAGTCTTCATCAATGAAACCCTTGAAGATGATTTAAATGACCAATATAGAGTAGTGCTCTTTAACTGTGCAATCAGAGATGATTTACTGAATGCATTTTGGGATGATTGTAGCGTGAGTTAAGGGATTGCTCAAGAAAAACAGGAGAAAGTGGCTGAGGTGTTTTGCCTCCCCCCAAAGGACAATGCAAAGTGTAAGGAACACCGACTGTATATGTCACAATTATTATGGAACATGGAGTATCCATTAAAAGGCAAGAAAGCCAATATGTCAAATATTTGAAAGCTTTCCACTCACTGCAGAACCAGCACAAAGCACAGGCCACGGTGATAGATCATGTTGACCTATTTCCTAGGCTGGATACAGAATCCTATGTGCTGTTTGAACATTCATTATTTTCACCAAATGCATCTGCAGACGTGGTTATGCTCTGTGCATCCTCCATGGAAGCTCAGTTTAAGTGCTGAGATGTGCATTTATCTTGCATTAAGCACGAGTTCCTCCTACAACAAATGTTGTTGTTTTGTCTCAGGGCCAGCTGGCACACTCTGCATGTATAGAATTCAGGATAACAAGAAGAAACAACAAAACACACTGATCTGATCAGTGGGAGCTCTCACCGGTGTCCTGCAGACTAACTCCATTTACATAGGCTCAGTGCAATTATGCCAGTTTAAGCAAATTGGAACTTTAAATTAACCTTCTTCCCACCCTACGAGAGCACCTTGGACCAGGATGTGACCTCACATCCCACGTATTACCTTCTGCAGCACGCAGACCATGAGTATTCACTTTCTCTCTGCTGTTACTTCGTGTATCTCAATCAGCCCTGGAACATTATGTGTTTGAACCTTTCTTCAGTTTAATCAGTTTCAAATATTTATTTGTCTTTCTAATTTAAAAGTCTTTCTGTGCCTACTGATCAGCTGAACCGAAGCAAAGATCAGGCTCTCAGCAGTAAATAGCTCACAAATGACCTTGTGTAAACAAAAAACAAAGAGAATTTCAGTGGTCTGTATGAGGATTTGAGATTATTATAATGACATGGATATTACAGCAGCTTGAAAACATAGGGGAGATGTGTTTCAGAGAAGAAATATGATAATTTGTGGGCAGAGGGAATAAGGAAAGGTTTAGCCAAAATGGAAATTCCCTTTACTATAATTCCTATACCTCCAATTATAGCAATACAACGGGTTATTTAGTTCTTGTCTTATAACCCCAGCCCTTCTGCATGACTTAATTCATCCAAACCTCTTAATGAACTTATTACTCTTAAGATGCTGAATTATTAAGGAGAGTTTGCTCTTGTTTAAGGGGCAATGTTGCACAAATACGTAGGAAGCAAAAGAAAACCTTATGGATAAGCCAATAAAATTCTTTCAGTTCATTCAGTCCATTTCAGTCCATTCAGGAAGATGATTTGATGCACAAGGAGATAACTGGGGTTACAAACAGATGTGGGGCTTCTGGGTGTGAGGCAAAACCACTGGCTCTGTTTGTCCTGGGCTGATGTGGAAGTCCTCAGGGTACCCTCAAACACAGAGCCCACACACTGGATATTAATCTCTCTGGGACTTTCTAATATTTATCTGAGCTTGAGGCAGCCAGGCAAAAAAAAACTGCTTGGAAAAGGGTTTTTTCCTTCTGTGGTGCTATTTTTCTTTACTTGGTGATGTGTTTGTGGAGCCAGTTCTAGGATGGACATGAAGGGTGGTCCTGCAGGAGTGCTGGCCCATGCTGGATGGGTACTGAATGCTGGGCCTCCACCCACCCTTTGATTTGGAGGTGAAATGAAAACAGAGGGGGTTTTGTGTAAATCTGATTATTTTATCAAAGATTTTCACTTAAATAAGAAAATTCTCCTCTAGAGAATGACCCACATGATCCACCTTGGTGTTCAATAGTTAGAAGACGGTTTAGAGAATTGTGACTCTCTCTTTTTTATTTTCTTTTATTTTGACTTGTGGCTTTTCTTCCCTATAAAAATTCCAGATTAGGCCCTTTTATAAATGTACTATTTTGCAATTCCCATTTGTTTTCTGTTTCCCAGGCAAAAGGATTTCTGTGGCTCAAAAATTACATCTTTGAGTGTTCACACCTTGGCTGCTGGGAAATATTCTCACAATCTCCTTCCCATCATCACTGTTAGATTTCCAAAGCAGTTCAAACAGTAAAACCCCCACCTTTGGTCTACAGATTTGATATTATCTCTTTCAGAAAGTCACTCCCACCCTGAAGAAGCAGCCAGGAGAGTTCCCCTCCCTTACCCTCTGCTTTGCTTTCAAATATCCCTGGTTTTGTTCCCTTTTATTTAAAAAAAAAAACAACCAACAACTCTCTGCCTGCTGCTGGTTGGCAGCAGAACAGGTGCTACAGAATTATGTTTCATATCTGTCTTTAGTCTCAGGCAAAATTCAATATTCACGGGCATGGTCAAGATTATTTCTTGATGGCCTTTGGATATTTGTTAAATACACACAGCTCTGGTGTACGATCCCTTTTCAGTTATGTTATATTGCTTTCAATAATAGCTACAATTTAGCAAGTGCACGTACACCAAGGCAAAAACACTCAATAAAAGCCTAGAGCTGAACTGTAACCCCATGAGTTCAAGGGCTAAAAAAGGCAGAGACATTATGGGTGTATTAAGGTACTTGGTGGGTGGGAGATTTCACACACAGGCCCTAATTCTGGAGAGTATTCAAAAGTATTCAACCTGTGGAAGTTCACAATCCAATGGAGTTGTGTTTTTTACACTAAAAACTTTTTTCAGTTGTCGAAATCTATTAAATTCCATGTGTTGGACTCATGCTTAAGTTTTTCTCGGGATAAGGATTCTTAGGATGTGACTGAAAACCCATTTGAAATAGCCAAAGTGTCCAGTTTTGAAAAACAGGTACAAAACATTAAAAAAAAATCATTAAAACATTCAAAGCATTCAATCCTCTTCTTTGAGTAAAATCAATAACACTTTGAAGGAGTGAAATCTGATGTAAAATCTTGCAGTGAACTTCTGAATTTCCCCTTCTGGAGTGGGTGTCTAGACACCCCAATGATTAATACTTTCATGACTGCCCAGCCAGATGGAAGCCTGATGGAAGACAGAAACATAATAGCCATGTAAATAAAAATGTCTTTACTAAAGGCCCTGCCAAGGCAAAGAAATCTCTGGGCCTTAAAGAAAACAGCAAACCTGGGGGTGATGCAGTGATTTTCATATGAGTGTTCCCAGAGATGAAACACAGTGAAAACACTGAACATCTAGAAAGCGGTGGAAGGCTTTGTGATGTCTCCAAAATCTTGTTGTTTCATATTAATTGAAAACAGGATTTATTATATGGGGCTGCTGAAAGAGCATCCGTGAAACAAATAAGTTTGTCACCTGGGCAGAGATAATCAGGCACCAGAGAAGCTTCTCCTTAATATTTCTTAAACCAAATTTCCCAGTTTAGTGATAATGTCACTTTTATTATTTCAGGGTCTTTTTCAGCCCCTGGCCTGGGTTTATTGCCCTTTAGCCCGATGATCCCTATGGGCATATGTTAATCTTCCAGGAGGAAATTCACCTTTTCTTTTTTTTTTTCAACAAACCTGAGTTATTTGCACTGAATTGAGGGTACTCTGGGTAAGGATCCTGCCTGTCATCTTCAAAAGTTCACTTCATTAATCTCACCAGAACTGTGGAGTTCAGTCCTGCCTGAGTTACTCATAAGCAGACAGGACTGGACTAAGTGTGCAATCCAGGGAATAGAAACAGCACTGAGAAATGCTGGGCCCTCTCCCACAGGTTGAATAACCAACTGTTAATGTGCATAAATCTGATTTTGTGGGATAAAATGTGTGTGAAAGAGCACAGATGGACTTCAGCATTTAACAGGCAGCCGTGAGAGATGAGCAGCCCAAGAGCAGCAGAGACAGGTAAACCCACCGAGCCCACTCGTGCTCTGATAACACCACCAGCTTTTATTGACCAGCAGTTATATCTTCTAACAAGTTTTTTTCTTTTATTTTGGATATTATCATGCTGCTCATGGGAGGAATGCAAAAGCATGTTGTCCTCCTCCAAACACCTCTTTAAAATTTACCTGTGATGGTGCCTGCAGAACACTGGCAGGACAGGTTGCACTGTGACAGTCACTACTACACCAAATATGATTATGTCACCTGCCTGTCCTGCCCCACACCCGCCTCTTTTACTGTCCTTGACTAAACCTACTGTGTCAGTGCAGTTGTAGGCAAAGCTTAACACCTTGAAGCCTCAGTCCACAAGGAGTCACTAGGGGATGCAGCAACATAAATAATACATAAATCATTCATAACAATCAATAGCTGCATTCCTCAAATGCTTGATTTCCAATGAATAATTCCAACAGTTCAAGTTGTCAGGCATGGCAGCAGGCAAAAAGGCTGCAAAGGACTCTGAAAACCCAAAATTACGGCTTCCTGCAGTTCTTTAGATGTTCTTTTGTGGCTCTTTTATGGAAGATTTTGATGGGCTTTAAAAAACAGATGAAGGATACAGGTAACCCACAGTCAGAGTGACTTGGGTGTAGGGCTGGGAGTCAGGAATGGCATAAATTGTGGAGAGAAGGAGTTGGCAAAGCCAAAGGATTTTCCCAAAACTGAAGAGAAGGAGGTACACAGAAAAGAGGAAAGGATGGACTAGGGGGGAGTTACACAGTCAGTAGAAACATAGAATCACAGAATGGTTTGGGTTGGAAGGGACCTTAAAGATCATTTAGTTCAAAAGCCCCTGCCATGTGCAGGGACACCTCTCACTATCCCAGGTTGCTCCGAGCCCTGTCTGACCTGGCCTTGGACACTTTCAGAGATGAGACAGCCACAGCTTCTCTGGGCAACCTGTGCCAGGGCCTCACCTTCCCTTACAGGGAAGGATTTCTTCCTAATATCCAGTCTAAACCTACTCTTTGTCCATTTGAAGTCTTTCCTCCTTGTCCTGTCACTACATGTCCTTGGAAATAGTCCCTCTATTTCCTCTCTCCATCTGCCTCTGTCAATGCAGTGACACCCTATCATACCCCATCATCTCTGGGAGCCTCTGACACTTCCCACTGTCTCAGTGTCACCCCAGAGGAGCTGGTGACAAGTGTTCTTTACCCACAGAGGGACCACAGAAACCTCATCATCATGGAACGTCTTTGGCAGCACCGAAGATGTTTCTGCAGCAATTTCAACATGCACTGCCCACACAAGCAGGTTCTTAATAAGCAAGAAATCATGTGCAGCAAAAGCAGAATGGGCTGTCAGTGAGCAGACATGGGCAGCCTGCTCTGACTCACCCATAGTTAAATTAAATCCAGACACTGGCGTCCTCATCCCGTCACCATCACCTCATCCATGTTAGCCCTTACACCTCCACCTTCTTGTGCTCATTCCTGTGCATTCTGGGGAAGCCCAAGTGGCCATTCCTTAGCTGTTCTTCATCTTATTGCAGTGCCAGGCCTGAAAGTGTTCAGATGAATTGTAGTTTAAAAGTGTGGGTGGATATTCTCTACAAAGGGAGCCTGGTTGTAGATGTCTACAATTGTGTGAACTATGTCCTGCCCCAGCTCATTGTCCACAAGTGCTGCTGGAGAACCCAGCCTGTGTCCCAGTCACCAGCAATGACACTGCCCAAATTAATACAACGTGCTTCCCAAGGATCAGGGCAACTCATCCAGCCACGGAAACAAGGGTACACAGCTCCCAGGAGCCAAGCAAGGGTGGCACTCCAAGTGCTCCAACCAGACATGCTCAAAATTAAACTCAGTCCAAGGTCACAGCACGATGCAAAGACCCTGCTGCACCCAGCAAGAGCTCCTGCCTTTACACTTGCTTTTTTTAACCACTTACACACATTTTCTATGTAATTGCACCTGCCTAATGGCCTTCTGTCAGGCTGTTGCCATTCATCCATCACACATTAACAGTCTATTCTGATTTCTGAGGTGCATTTCATCTTCTCTGACACCCATAATTTTCATGTAACCCCTTTATTGAGGTAATTAAATCTTCTTCCCATCCATTCTTTTAGAGTTTAAATTTACATTTTTAGTACTAGTTTTCCAACAGCCCTCGCTCCTTCACAGTTGCAGGGTTTAATTCATGTTTATGTTCAGTTCATGTGGCACCATGAATGAACCACCACATGGTTCATTTCTGTCAGCTGCAATTCCCTGCAAAATCTAGATTGCAACCCAGACTCACTTTGCATTTCCACCACAAGAGACATGAAAACACGTGACCAAAAATGGGATGTTTCCTTTTAAATTTGACCATTTCTGTTCATAATATTTTTGCATGAAGATTTAAAAAAATGGTAAAGATCTGTCATGTTTGTAGCTATTCTCCTTATAATGCACACAAATACAAAGTCCAATGAGTGTGAAAAACACGGACAGGAGAAAAATCCTAATGAAAAACTCCACAGAGCATGCAGTGCTTCTATCCAGCATTTCAAACAAGTTGTCCATCTTCATGATCATCAGAACCACTTAGAGTTTATGGAACAGGTCAGTGGATGCTTTTTCTTGCATGATTTAGATAATACAAGAAGCTAAAAGCAAAGTTTATTGTTGTTTGCCGAAGAAGATAAATGCAACAGATTCCGGAGCTCAGCAGCAAAAGGCAGCCCCACCTGGCTGTTCCTTCCCATAACAGCCCTGGGAATGCTGGATATTGGCACAGACCTGTCAAAAATCCTGAAGGGACCAGGGAAGCCACAGAAAACCCCTTTTATTTTCCACCAGTTTCCACATATAGGTGTTAAATCTGACTTTTGGAAAGGCTCTGTCACTCCCCCCGCTGCAACAACTCACTGCAGGAGGGTTGGAAGCTGCAGCTCCCCAGTCCCAGCCATCCCTCAGCCTCTTATTGCCACTGCCAAGACCAAATCTGTCAACAAACAGCTCATGTTTGCCACAATCAGGGTGTGATGGATTAGTCTTCATTTGGAAGGAAGGGTCAGACTCCATGAGGATTAGATCAGAGCAGTGTGAGAGTCCCTTGGGTGCTGCCCAGGCAAGGTGAAGTCCAATCCAGCAGTTATTTTTCCATCTGTAGGACAGTGACCAAACTCCTCAGGGAACAGTTCTGAAGTCACTTGCAACCCGGGGTGTGAGGAATGTTTATAGAAAATATAACTGTTTGACATCTAGGCAGTGCTGCCACTGCTGGATCCCAAAGCAGTGTGTAAGAATTTGCAGAAGCCACTAAACTACAGGAATGGGACAAGTCAAACTCTTCAATCTCTCCCAGCTCCTGACATAACCCACAGGGTCCTTGAAACAAAGGGGAAAACTTGAAAACCTTGCTTTTGCCGTGTGTCAGAGGACATTTCCCCTGATAGCACCCAGCAACACTGTTGTCACAGATTAAATAAAAAACAATCTTTAAAAACAGAATCAAAACCCACAGAAAGAGACTAAGTAGTATTAATTCTTCTTTAACTCAGTTGTCTTAGTCCTTTGAAGCCATCACTGTTGTGAAAAGGATCTTTATTATAAAGAAGAAATGTTGGGGCTCCTCCACTGTGCAGGTTTGGATGCCAGACGTGGATCCCCAGCAAGGACCTTCCAAACCTCCCACAGAACCAGAGTGATGAGCCTGGTGTTCTCACCTGAGCAAGGAGTGACCAGGAGAAGCCTGGAGATGATACTGAGTATGAAATTATCCTGATCTGAACCCAGCTGCTGGCTTCTGGGCTTAGGCATCATGGTGCAAGGGGACATGGGACACCCTGCCTGGCCTGGCACAAGGAAGGAGGAAGCATGGAAGCCAATGGGCAGCACAAACAGTTTTGGGATGGTGTGCCAGGCTTCCTGTCACAGAGGGGATCAGCGACTCTCCAAGGGAGCTTGAACTGAGCTGCTCTGTGATTCCCAGCCTCTCCTGGAGGCTGAGCCAGTTCCACACTTGGGGGAGCAGAGCACTGCCAGTGGCAGCTGAAATGGCCTGGACTTGCTGCCCGTGGCACTTGTGCCAGAGTGCCTGGCTGGCTGCAGGCTGGTGTGTTCAGGACAGTGTTTATGAGGGATCATCCCTTCTGGGGGGGAGAACATCTTCCCAGCAGCACTGCTCCCTGCCACAGCTGCCTTGCCTGAGCAGCAGGAGCTGAAGGTTAGGTTGGATATTAGAAAGAGGTTCTCGACCCAGAGGGTGGTTGGGCACTGAAGGGGATCCCCAGGGCAGTGGGCACAGCACCAAGGCAGCCAGAGCCCAAGGAGTGTTTGGACAACACTCTCAGGCACAGGGTGTGACTCTTGGGGATCCTGGGCAGGGCTAAGGGTTGGACTCGATGATCCTTGTGGGTCCCTTCCAGCTCAGCATATTCTGTGAAATCTCACCTTATTGATCTGTCTCCTCTCAGTTCTGCTCAGTCAGGGCAGCATTGAGACCCCCAGCCACTGCCAGGGCTCTGGGGAGCCCCTTGCCCTTAGTGCCCAGCACACAAGGCTTCACCTGCTGCCACCTGCCTCACTCTTGGGTACTGTGATTCATCACAACACCCCACACCCAGATAACAACCAAACTGCACCTTTTCATCATTTCCCTCAATTAGTGAGAGCAGTTTTTAGGTATTAGAACATTGACACTGTCTTTTTTAAATTGGATTGGTGATTTGTGGAAGCCTGTTGACGCTTAGGAACACGGCCTGTTGTACCAGTATTGTCATCTTGTCATCAATTGGCTTTTAATTAACGTGGATTTTGTCTTTTCTCTCCTAATTGGGAAAAAGAAGAGCAAACAGCAGGATAGGTGTGTGCAAAGTAGCCTCAGCTGCAATTTCACTGAACAAACTGTGAGCCACTAAACAGTGACAGCACTTTCTAATGCACTGTAGCCATCATGACCATGATGAGCTACATTAATTTCTGTGCCCCTCTACATTTTTGACTGAGAGCCACTACTTGAAGCCAGGATTCCCTCTGCCCCACCAGCACAGCCACAGGCAGTGGTGTCAGTGCACTGAGCTTCTCGGGCTGCAAAACTGTGATTTCACACATTTGATGGGTATTTCGCACTAGACAGTCCAGAAAGGGGAAATCTACCCCAAAGGGAGGGAAAGCAAACACTGAAAGAGCAGAAGGTAAGTCTCCTCTCACTCTCTCCCATTCTCGTTGTTTTGGGGTTTGTTTGGGTTTTTTTTCTTTTAACTTTGTTGTTTATCCAGTGCTTAAAAGGGCTACAAAAGAGTTGGAGACTGACTTTGGACAAGGGCATGGAGNAGGCAGTGGTGTCAGTGCACTGAGCTTCTCGGGCTGCAAAACTGTGATTTCACACATTTGATGGGTATTTCGCACTAGACAGTCCAGAAAGGGGAAATCTACCCCAAAGGGAGGGAAAGCAAACACTGAAAGAGCAGAAGGTAAGTCTCCTCTCACTCTCTCCCATTCTCGTTGTTTTGGGGTTTGTTTGGGTTTTTTTTCTTTTAACTTTGTTGTTTATCCAGTGCTTAAAAGGGCTACAAAAGAGTTGGAGACTGACTTTGGACAAGGGCATGGAGCGGCTGGATGAGGGATGGTGGCTTCAAACTGACAGAGGGCAGGCTCAGGGTGGATATTAGGAAGAAATTCTTCCCTGTGAGTGTGGTGAGGCCCTGGCACAGGTTGCCCAGAGAAGCTGTGGCTGCCTTATCCTTGGCCAGGTTGGATGGAGCTTGGAGCAACCTGGTTTAGTGGAAAGTGTCCCTGGATGTGGCAGGGGGTTGGAACTAGATGGTCTTTGAGGTCCCTTCCAACTCAAACCATTGATTCTATGATTTTATGTTCATTGTGGGTGAGGATCCCTCTTTTACTCAACTGCCCTGCGTGACCCAGTTCTCCTATTAAATCTTTGCCAAGGATTCCTGTTTGTGCAGTGCCTTCAACACTGTCAGGAAAATAACACAGTGGTTTGTGTCTGTTCATGGAGGAAAAGCTCCATTGAGAAGGAAAGTAAAATTTGATGTTTCTGGCAGTCTGAGCTCCCTGCCTGACAGGATGCTGGTTCCAGTGGGGTGAGGAATGGCTGGCAAGGTGTGGAAACAAGCCCAGAGGATTTCTATTGCAGTTCAGAGAGTGGTTTTAATCCATTAGAGGGGACACAGTCGATGTAGAGCCATTTATTTCTTCCAAGTGAAGCAGTGATTTTGTTTCTGTCCTTAAGCACTATTTCGAGGTGAACAAGAGAGACAAAGAATGAATTTGTGGGAAGAACCCAAACCATTCCTAAACTCTCTTGGTTTAAGGGTTTATGGTACTTGCAACCTTAGTTAAAAATGGTTGAAAAAGCTGTCTGTTCCCTGTACAGTTATACACAAAAAACACTGTACTGTCGATCTTCTTGTTACATGCCTGTACATCACCAAAGCCCTTATCTTCAATGGAACAGTGATTGTACCCCTGCCGAATTTTTTTTGTCACTCTACTTTCCTTGCAGGACTGGCACACAATTCCTTGACCACCTAGGCATGCCTGGCTTCTCCCCTTGCCCATAGTAATATCCCCATCAGCCAGTCTTTGATGCAAACCCTCATAAAGGGCAGAGTCTAAGCCAGTCACAATCAGAATTAAATAAAAAAAATGGCACTTCTGCCCACTTTCTTTTTGCCTTTTGAAATTACCTTCCAGCTCAGTCCCAGAATGAGTAATTCAAAGCTGATGGGAAGTCAAAGTCATGGTCCATGGGGAGCTAATGGCTATCTAAAAAACTCATGGAAAATTTATCCTTCCCTTGTCCCTCAATCCACCTGAGTTCAGAAGGGCAATACATCAACAAGTCTGTTGATAAGTTCTCTTCTACTGTAAGCTTATCATCCCATTTTATCCATATCATCATCTCATGGACCTACAGACTGGCAATAGATAGATAGCTCCAGAAAGAGTCAAGGTAACTTTAAAGAGACAAATGTCTCCCATCTCCCTGTATTTTTATGTGCATCATTCCACTCCACAATCAACTGTACAGCAGTCTCTTCTTGCCACCAGTCTAAAATAAACCAAAACAACCCCCTAAATAAATCCCAGAAGCTTGAGGTTAGGGAAGGCTCAGCAGTGTGAGAAATGAGTCCAGACACCAACTCAGGGGAGTCAACCCAAGAACCTGCCCAGAGATGTTTCCTTTAGTGACTCCCTCAGAGACATCACCTCCAGCTCTCGCTGCTTTCAGATGACTATACACATCCCCTGCTTTTCCCCCAGAACATTCTGTTGAAAAAGATAAGACATGAGGACAGAAGGGTGTCACTTCCCCTTTGGCCTCTTGTTTTCTCTCTCTGGCCTTGATTTTTGTCATATCTGCTCTGAGACTTGTCCTTGTCAGGGATGCACAAAAGGTTGAGACCAAGTGTCCACACAACCTCATACAATGGCCCTGGTATCACTCCAGCCTCACCCTCCTTTTATCTCGAGGGGGTTGCTTGAGACTGATGTGGCCTGTGAATTTAGCAACCACTCATACATCCTGTGCATCCCCTACAGTATTAACTCTACAGATAAAAATTTAGCTCTATCCAAGCAAGACCATTTAGCAACACCAAAGCTCTCAAGCTGGCCCCAGTTCTGTTGATCCCTGATAGACACTGCTACCCACAAAATGAGAAGCAAGATGCTTCTCCTGGAGATTAGAATCCATTTGGAGCTGTAACCTTACATTAGAGTTTAGCCACACTTGCAAGCCTGTAACTCTTTTTGAGTTACTCCTGTTGTCTCCATTACTGTCGTGTTCGTTTGTCCCTCCATCTAAGAACCAGCTCTGCCAGAGCCTCTCCAGCTTCTCACATGGCATGACAGGGCAGGGAAGGAAGAGAGAGGCAAAGAGGTACTTACCTGACTGAGGCTGCACAACATAAATCTGGAGTCTGCAAAGTCTGATTTTAACACTAACCTTGCCATGTCCTATTCAGGAAAAACAGGTCTTTACTTGTCATCTACAAATTTGCTTATAAATAATTATTTGTACATTACCTTTTCTTTTCACACTGGGCTATTCCTGTGAAGAGCCTGTTTTGGCAGTCCTTTGTCACTTAGAGACTGTGGAACAGCTTCTGTTAAATGGATGAGGTGGGTGGCCCTGCACAAGAGCAAAACCTCCCCTGCACAGGCAGGTGTTGGAAACCACGAGAAGCAACTATAAATCCTGCCTTTCCTTTGCTGACACACACAAAAAGAGACCAGGACGGAGGATAGGACAAAATAACTGGATGCAACAAAGCTTCATTCTGTCTGATACAGTGCTCACCTCCCAGGTACACTGCAGCCATCAGTCACAAACACAGGGAAAGGCACACCTGGGACATTTACCTGTTGGAAAGAGTCCAAAGACCTTGAGGATTTCCCTGCATGCCCTGAGGTAGGAACTGGACTTTTGAGTTTTGGGTGTGGCTGAGGACAAGAGGAGACAAGGTGCTCAGCTGGGCCTGAAACTCCTGGCCCTGGTCAGAAACAAAAAGTGGAGATTTCATTTCCAGCACACTCACTCCAGAGGGGGAGCACGCCTTGGGAACAGGCACAGTGGGATACCTAAAAAACTCAGTGTACTCATGCTAAAGGCACAAGTCTTTTCCATCAGTGGGTCTGGCTCTGGACTTGTATCACTTAGGTAGAATAGCACATCTCTCTCTGAGAGCTCACAGATCAATTGGGCAGATGCAGCCCTAGACAAGAAAAGCAGGGCAGGAGGCATTTGAGAAGTAAGAAACCAAAAATATGGCAGCCCTTATGAAGGTCAAGATAAAGGTACCACGAGCAGACATGAGAAGAGAGGAGGAAAAAGAAATAAAGCTTACGAAACATTTCCTACAGTGTTTTTTTTAAAACATGTGAGAATTAGTCTCTGGGAGCCTGTTGGAAAGAAGTTCTGAGCTCTGCCTCTGCTTCTACAAATAGTTTTCTAAAAATACCCAGAACTCAGAAATTATCACTGGAATTATTTGATATTTATTGTCATTCAGATGCTTATGTAGATAAAAAGAAAATATAAATGTCAGCCAAACACTGGACCATTTCTTCCCTCTTTCTGTTCTCTGGATGAGTTGAGCAAATGAAAATCTCTGTCCCTGGCTGTGTAACTTCCACTGAGGTGAAAAACAAAGTCCACAGCACCCTTGCTGCAAATTTTACTTTTCCCTGATGAGTCCACCCTGACAGAAGTTAAAAATGCACAGAACAGTTTTGTTCCTACATGTACAGCATCATTACAAGCTAGCAAAACCATATTAAATTTCCTAACGGGGTTTTACACGTAAGGGTATTCACAGAGTCAAAGTTGTGGTAGGGACAAGCCTTGGTCTTAAATCTGAAACTGAGGTTGTTCCCCTTTGCTCAGCCACGTAATTCTGAATGACCCTCTGAGTGCTCATTAAGGTGAGGCCCGACAGACAGCAGCGAGAACAAGGCAGTAAATACTGGCTGGAGCCTCCAGAGCCCAGTGAAGAGGAAAGAATGAGTCACAAAATCATGCTCCTTCCTGACAACATTTCCTGAGGTCCAGAACCAGCTCAGAGGTGCCGCTTCCCACTGGTCCCTTTGCAAAGAAAGCAAAGCTCAAACAGAGCTGATTCTTTTTCACTGATATTTATTGAACCCAGGGACTGGTGATGGGGATGAACCAAGTAGTGCTGAAAAGAGAGAGATGGATATAATCAGGCTCTTCTCAGCCAGAGTGGGCTTTCACAGTCCAAAGGAAAAGAAAATTGGACTCATGTCCACCTTCTAAGTTTTGATTGGCTTCAGTGTTTTCCAGCCGCTTTCCCATCCCGGCGCACCGAGGTGAATGGGAACGTGGTAGATGCACACTGGACTGCTCCCTGAGAGGCAAAACAGCTTAAGAACCATTTTTCTCAGGTTTAACAGAGTGGGGAAATGATTTTCACCTGGCTCGCAGTGAGTTCACAAGACCATCAGTCACTGCCTGCGCTGCAGCCCCCAGGGCAGTGGGTCTGGCAGGAGAGGGATTAACCAGGAGATGGCACGAGGCAGAGAGTGCAACAGCAGCTCTGCTGTTCGGCACATGAGGAGCGTGTTGGTACCTATTAGCATGAGAAACTGAGGGGTTCTGCAGGTTTTTGCAGGGTGAAAATTGGCTGTAAAAAGCAAAGAGCTCTCTGACTACTTTGCAGCTTGAAGTATTCCCAGTAGGTGCAAGGGAGAGCAGGGAGACTGAAAATCTCACTGAAATGCAGAGGGAGAAGGATGCTTGTGAAGTGTCTTATTTTCTCTGACACAGCAGATTATTTGCATGGAGTGACTTTAATAAAACACCTTTCTACCCCTGTGGCCACTCTCCATGTGAACAAACACACCCCATGGGAAAAACTCCTCCTTCCATGCCATGAATGGATGGGTAACTGTACCAAAGGATGTTTTCTTCAAATCTAGTCACCCTGAAAGCACTCAGTCTTCTCATAATCAGCATTTCCTAACAGAAGTCTGTCCCACCAAGACACGAAAGAATCCCATGTGTTCCAGCGTGAAAATCCAGTTTCCATACTGGGGTGCTAGTGGGGTTTGACAGTCAGTGGTGCCAGGGCTCAGCTTGGTGATGCACTGGCTGGTGGGAGCAGGAAGATGAATTGGAGCACAGCCAAGAGGAGGGAGCCAAGGACAGACAGGGCAGGGAATAGAAGTGCCCTGGGGACTCACCTGGGCTGGGTTTTTTCCATGACCTGCAGTAACAGGGATGAGCCACATCCCCTCAAATTATTTTACACTAAAAAATACAAGTATGAGGTGGGATGAGGGGCAAAATCCCAAGCTTCACTTGAATCCTTTCTAGAGATGAGGGTCAGAGTATGGTGGGATCCAGATGGAGGTTTGGGTTTGTGAGGTGTGGCTCACTTTCATCTGTGCAAGAGCAAGGAACACAAAAAAAATACAGTTTAATCTGTCTTCTATCTCGTGTTTTGCTGAGAGCTCCATAGGGGACCTCAGGAGCAGAGTAGCTGAGATATTGCAGGTACAGCTCTGAGTGTAATGGGGTTTTCAGTTCATTTGGAAAACAAACCAGAGCTGTTCTGCATTGACCTGAAATATATTTTCCACTATAACGAGAGAAAAGGAGCAAATACTCACCTTCAATCAACCGAAACGTTCTGTTTGACCCAAAATGAAGGCTTTCATATTGTTTTCGTGGTACTCAACCATTTCTTAATTAATGCTAAATTCAAAACAAGAAATATTATGCAGGAAAATGCTTTGCATTTAGCTGAATAGTTTTTCTTACCTTCCTGCCCTCACCTGGGGCACTCTGCACTAATGCAAGCTGAGTTTGTAAATTTATTTTTTTTTGTTTTGAACTACAGGGAAAAGCAAAAGGAAACCTTACTGCAGATTGAGTCCCCCCAACCTGGTTTGTGGCCAGGCTGGAGGGACATTAACAGCACTGCAAGAAACTGCTCCTGCCTCCCCTGGCACGGCTGTAATAACAGGACCAGCTCCCTTGAATTAGCAGCTTGGAACTCCTTTCCTGCCCCATCCAAATCTCTATAATAAAGGCAATTCACAGCTCGAAAAATGTGCACCCTCCCTACCCACTGATGGCTACCTGCTAATCAGCAGCAGCCATCCCACCCTACATCCTAAAATATGTTATTAATGGGTTGGCATCCCCCGGAGAACAGCGGGAGAACTGAAAGTAAACCATCAGGTTATGTCAGGATTTGAGTCACAGAGCAGCTCTAATTGAAACTTCTCTGTCATTTGCTCATCAGGAATGTAGAGCTCCTTCTTTGAATGAAACATTAGACACCGGCCTGACAGCTCCAGGTGGAAGATTATCCGGCAGCTTAATCGCTCCCTGACAGCCCTGGTTACTCCCACATCAGCAGCTATTAACCTTCCTTTTATTCAGACCCTTTTATGCCTTTTTAATCAGTGGCTCTGGGTGCTTTGGAGCGGGTTGGATCTCAGATGAGATGGGAGAGCTGCATCTCACCATCACAAAATTCTGTTTGAGGGGGCAAGAGCTGGCTGCCAGGTCATCTCCTCTTGGGTGAAAGTCTCCAGAAAAGAGGTTGCCTTCTGAAACTGTTCGTCCAGGAAGGACATAAATGTTTTGCCAGAAATTGGGATGTTGTCAGAAGCTTCAGACTTTTGGGGTGTGCTCTTTAAAGCCCCAAGTCATGGATGTGAAAAAAAACAAAACAAAAACCAGTGTGAAAAATCCAAGTTTAATTTAGTTTATTTTTGATAAGTTAGCATTGAGCCTTTAGGTTTGCACAGAAAAGCTCAAAACCAGAAGTGAGTCCAACCCTCAAGGCTCAGGCATTGGAAGACAGATAAAAAGAACCCAAAGCTTATTCTCTCTAAATCAAGACTGGCTGTCTTTTGAAAATTGATGCTATAACTCAAACAAAAGTTATGATCTCGATACAGAAATTATTAGCTGTAGTGTCCTAAACTGTATTATGCAGGAAGTCAGACTAGATGAGGATAATAGTCCCTTCTTGCCCTCAAGTCTGTGGATCCTTCTACTGAGTGTTTTGTAATTGTCCCCAAACTGTTCTTTCTTGTATTACATGCTTGGGTCCAGAGTCTCAATGGCATTCAGACCTATAGCACCAGATGTGCATTTTCAGGGGGAAATAAAGGAATTTTACCATCTCCATAGCATCCCACTCATCTGCACCAGTTCTTTCTGTTTACTCTGAGCCCCCAACACAGACCCAGAGAGCCAGAAAACCTGTGGAAATGAGCAGACAAAGGCACTTGGGGCTTCAAATTGTCCCAGCTTGGTGACATGGGGCTGGTGTTTGTCCCACACTGGTGGGTATCAGCCTCCGGTGAGGTCCTGCTGAGCTCCTGACACACATTTACGGAGCAGAAGGGAAGTGGAATGGCCCTCTTGAGTCCTGTATTTGTGAAAAGGCTCTTCCCTTTGCCTGCCACCTCCATCCCTTGCACCTCTGTAGCACACAGAGGGGCTGGCTGCCAGCTCAGCCCAATTGTGCTGCTCCCTTCAACTCCTCTGGTTCCCTGCTTCATCCATGGACACAGATGCCCAAGGATTCAATACTCCTTTCCCATGCCATTCAGGCAGATTTTGCTTCAGCCTTGGATCAGATTGCCTTTGCTGGCTGCAGTTGGCTTGGCAATGCCACAGTGGAGCCATCCTTAGGATAAATGACCATCAGGCTCCTGAGCTCACATCTTTCCTACACTCTGCTGCTTTACATGAGGGTCAAGTCTGATAAAACCTGTCCTAAGTTGTCTCAGTGGGGGGAAGAAACAGCCTTCATGTAGTGGTCCTGTATTTCTGCAATGCAGCCCCAGAAACCTGGAATTCCTCCTCCCACCTGGGGTTCCCAGCCCCATTAATCTGAAATAAGATTGAGTCTGTGCCCAGCAGAGCTTCCAGAGAAGTCAGACAAGCCAAACCAGCATGTTAGATAATAGCTGAGGGTTGAAAGGAGTGGGGGAACCTGGGAAAAGGGAAAGAGATGGAAAGGACTGCTGAAGGGAACGTGTGGAATGACGGATTTGATGGAGGACAGGAAAGGCTGTTTGTGGAAAAGGAAAGAATTGTGTCCAAAACAGTGGCAGCATGGCTGAAGGAATAACACTGGCAGAGAAAAGACTGAGGCAATAGGAGAATGAAAGGGCTGTGAAATATAAAAACAAAACATAGGAATGACAGCAGAGATTTGGAAAGGTCTGTTGGAGACCACATTGGGATAACCAGGTATATGAAGCAAAAAACCCAATGAACTCATTTGGAATGGTACCGGAAACTGAAAATAAACATAGAAATGATGATCTGGGAACAGAGACAGAGGTGAACAACATAAAAATCCAGAAAAAGCAAATTCTTATCTAATGAAAACAGGAGGTAACTTTGTGGCTTATAAACTTTTTCATAGTGTGAATGAGGCAAGAGGGATTACTAAAGCTACTGAGTGAAAAGTTTCAGTTTAAGTAAGTATGTATACAGTGATAGATATTCTACCATCAAAATAAAAGGATGAAAACAGCCCAAGAAGTTGCTGCCTTTCCAGAGCAGCTCTGGTGTGATAAGGAACCATCACCATCCACCCAAGCCCTGGGACAGCTGAGCCATTTGCTGTGTCAGGGTCGGGTGAGGGGGCAGGGGAGAGAAGTGAGACACCAAGATGAGACAAACAGCAAAGTTGACCCTTAATACAACCCCCTCCAAAAAAAAAATAAATTTAAAGATTCTTTGTTTTCCAGGCTTGTATTTGTCAGACAGGGGTCAGAGCACCATGCAGCACCTGTCTGAGTGTGGCAGCACGGATTGGAGAGCAGAAATGCTCCTGCACAGAGATCAGCTATGTTCCCTCTGAAACACAACTGCCATTTCCTCTTCCATCTCCCATTTCCCTCAAGTGAAGCTACAGAAAAAAAGATGTTAAACAATTCCTTTTTTGACACCATCCTATCAGATACTCATATCAGCTGATTAATGGGAAATATTCAGATTTTACACTGTTAGTGCCTCAGTGCTTCATGCAAGGTACCCAGAGACATTTAATCATTGAGTTTGTCTTTATTTAATAGAGGTGGTTTAATAGAGTCTGCAAATCTGCTAAAACCACAGTGGTTCAGCACGTAATAAACCACAAGGGAACTTGGGGGTTTTCATGCCAATTAAACATCAATATCCCTGGATTTGGAGATCTTTCACATTGCAAGACTTTGATTTTGGCTCTGCTAGTGAGTAGTAGCATTAACACACCCCCTTCTTCTTCACCAGTAAATTAAATGGGGCACAAGCTGCAGACCGGTAGAGATCCAAACATTCCCAAATGGCAGTGGTGCCTCTGTGCTTGAATTGAATTCAAACCTACTCCTAACAAGAAAAGAGCATATTAACGCAGCACTCCTGGATTTAGGCATGACAGTATTTGGAGAAGGATGGAGACCTTTCTGAGAACGAGGAGAGAAGGTCAAGCACATGTAACACACACGTGCTGATTGCAGAAGATAATTTACTTGCTTAAAGTGGCAGTGATCCCAGCTCTGCCCCCTGCATATGGTTAGAGAAAGCACGAATATGTTTGCTGGCAGTACAGGTGGAGTGCTGAATGAGGGGAGTCTGACAGGCTATGACCCTCTGCTGAATAACAAACCTGGAAACAGGATCAGGAGTGTGCCCTGTGAGGTGACTTTGACACTGCCAGCTCCATCTGCTTAGTAAGAGTTCAGATTATAATCATTATTGATAACCCCCTTGTGGGGCAGCTCACCTGAGGAGCACAAGTAAAGACAAAGCTTTGAAAGACAACAATTGCAGGTTATTTACAATGGCTCCATTGGCTCATGGCACTCTCTGGATGCAGGTTAAAGCAGTAATAAAGGAAGCAAAAGCATTTTTAAACTGTGCTTTTAGAGCTGTGCATTGGTGACATGTATTTAAATTATTTGCATGCCATCAAGCATGGGTTCAATTTTAAATGTCACCGTGGAAGCTCTTTCTCCTACCCCTTCACAAAGTCATTTGTCACCTTCTAATTCATGGCAATGAAAGGAAGTGAACAGAAAATTAGGCAAAAAAATAAAAATCTACGTTTTTAATGCAAAATGCAACCTTGGAAATCTCTTACTGCACTTTTTTTTTGTAAATTATCATTTCAGAAGAAGAGGGAAAGGGAAGGAAAACAAAGCAAAACTACTGTTAAAGGAAACAATAGACAAAGCAAAAGCCTTTCTCTTTGCTTAAATGTTAGAACCAATAATCAAATGAAATAATCATTATGGTTGATCATCTGGCTGCCAAAGTGGATGTTTACCTTCCTCTTCATTACCACCACTGCTGTGATAAATTTAAATAAGTATTGGGGGGGTTGCGATTAAGTGGTAGGGTTTTTTCCCAGTCTGTAATTCGAAACTCATGACAGCAGCCTCATTTCCCAGATCACTGAAATGTCTTCTTTTTTTTCTTTTAATGGCAATCTGACAGTGTCTTATACATTCCATTTTTTCCCCAAGAATTCCCAGTTTATGCTTCCCTAAGTAATAGCATTCCTCTGAACATGAAAACCTTTTTCACTGTAATGTTTCTTTTGGCCAGTAATCTTATTTTTACCTTAGAAAAAATACTGCAAGCATAATCCATAAGTAATATAATATGGTTTCTATAGCTGAAGACACTATTAAACCATTATTTCAGTTTTACACTGCAATGGAATCTATAGAACAGACATATAAACACACATTATATGATATCAATGATAAAAATAATGATTATCTTCACCCATAAGGCCAAATGTTCGACTTCTAAGGCACAAAACATTGCCCTGATGGCAGAATATAACCTGCCTTTTCACATTTAGGGCAAAAATATTTCAACTCAATTTTAAGATTGGCTGATAATAGACAAGAGATTTCTGATTACAGTCCTTTATTATCAAATATGTATTTGTTTTGTCTTATCAGAGTGAAGCTTTTAATTTTTTCTCCAAAAGCACAGTTTCTGTAGTCTTGTGAACAAGATGAGAATCACTATTCTGCTATAAAAATAATCAAGGTTGTAACTTGGACTCACATGTAAGAGAAAATGTTTTGAAAATCTACATCTTAGGTTATAGTACCAAATACCAATTCCAAGCACTAAAAGGACTCCTTGTTCTTTCCAGATGCCTCATCATTTAATGCCAAACCCAGGCTTTGAGGAAAACTTGAGTAATAGATGCACTCACAAAATCTATAAACTTCAATAATATTAATTATGAGATTGAATACCAAAGCCTCTCAAACTGGGAGATTTGTTTTTCTGTGGATGTTATTGGACCTTGGGGCAGGATTAATTTGCACACAAAATAAAACATTCAATTGCATCAACAGAATGAGTCTCAAAGTCAACACCAGTACTGGAAAGGGACCTGGAGAATCCCATTTACCCAAATCCTGTCACTGGCACAAAGGCAGAGGCAGGACCACGAGACCTTTGAGCTTTCTGGCTTTGCACCAGTTTCACCAGTTATGAAACTGCACCAAACACTCGGGTTTGTTGTTTTGTGGTCCTAATTCAGCCATTATGGTTAGCATGTGCCCAGAGCTCTACCCAGAGCTGATTATTCCACTTTACAGTCTGTTTTGCTACTCATATAGAATCATTGGATGGTTTGGGTTGGAAGGGACCTCAAAGACCATCTTGTTCTACCCCCTACCGTGGACAGGGACACCTTCCACCATCCCAGGTTGCTCCNTTAATTAAATCTGCCTACCTAATGTAAACTTACTCTCTGTCAGTTTGAAGTCATTCCCCCTTGTCCTGTCACTCCAGGCCCTTGTCCAAAATCTCTCTCCATCTTTCCTGTTGCCTCCCTTCAGGTACTGGAAGGCTGTAATTAGGCCACCCTGAAGCTCCCAGGCTGAACAGTCGCAATTCTCTCAGCCTTCCTCACAGGAGATGTGCCCCATCTCTAATCATCTTGACCTCCTCTGGACTTGCTCCAAGGGCAAAGGACCTCCAAGGTCATCAAGTCCTACCTTTGACTGAGTACCACGATGGCCACTAAACCATTGCAAGAGGGGCCACACTTACTGTCTCCTATCAATCTCTTGGTTTGAATGCTTCCAAGGATGGTGACTCCATGCCTGTCCTGGGCAGCCTGTTCCAATGCTTGGCCACTCTTTCAGTGAAGCAATTGTTTCTAATATCCAGCCTGAACCTCCACTGATGCATCTTAAGGCCAATTCCCTTTATACTGGGATCAATGGCACCAATGTAGCTGCTACTTTGGGTCACTTCTGTGAGAGAGGAGTCAAAGAGATAGAGTAATTCCCCAGTAATTCCTGCAGAAGTCTGCCCAAGTATGTTTCTTTAACATTTGCTTAATTTGTTCAAGGCAACTCTTAGGCTTTTTAATGATTTAACTTTAAACACTTCATTTAAGAAATCAGTTGTTTAACTTTCAGTCACGCAATTGGCACATCTGTGTTTTACTTTTTTTCACCACTTAAAGTTGGAAAACTACAACAGAATATCAAACAGAACTGAATAGCAAACACAGGGAAATATTTTTCATTGCTTCATGAATTAAAAAGTCTCCCAAGGAACCCAAATGGTTGTGTAAACCCCTTGGTTAGATTAAGAACATGGGTTTAGGTGTCTATAATCACTTGAGGCCCTTCAGAGTTAATTTTGCATTCATGGAATCAGAAGATTGTTTGGTCTAGATGAAAGAATGGTATGAGCAGGTCCAATCCAGCATTCCCAACAGAGCTGGAGGAATAATGTGCTCTGTGAATTTGGTCTCTTGTTCTGTTTCCCAATTACCCTCAGGCAGATGGTGATTTTGTTGTATTTATTCACTATTGGAATTATTTGTTGGATAACCTCAGTAAACAATTTTCACTTTATAGTTTGCCAGTGAGCATCTTCCTTAGGATCTTCAGTGCTCGCTCTGCTTCAATAAGATGGAAAGATCACCTGGAATCACTGAGGTCTCTACTGGGATGAGCAGAAACCTTAGAAGTAGGCTAACAGGTTTCCAAAGAGAAAGGCTGTGCTTTCAGCTTTTCAACATTCCCTTTCCAGGAATATTTCTGTAAGGTGGGCTGTTTCCCATGAGCACGTCTAATAGTCATTCCAGAATTAGCCCAGGTACACAAAATAGCACCTGAGCTCCCAGCTCAGCCTCAGACCTGGTCCCTCAGGTCTCTCCCTTCACTTCCCTACCCAGACCTGAGGCTTTTGGCTCTTCCTTCACATGGCAGACACTCATCAGTCAAACAGTGGTGGAAATTTTAAGGAGCCTAAGACTGCCTACTCAGTCTTTTAAAATATTTGACCATCCATCAAAAGTTTTCAGAGAAAAGTGACATTTAAAATAATAATTTGATGCAAACAAGTTGCTTCTCTCCATCAGCCAGGTCCTTTGGCCTCTCCCCAGCCTCTCTGATAACCCATCATCTGTCCACAGTCCTCCTGGTCCCCTCCTCCTTCTCTTGGGAGAGGCTTTTAGGTGCTGAGTATTCCTTCCTACCTCCAGGTTTCCCACTTAGAAAATGCACACTTGCCACCTACCACCTAGCAGAGTTAAAAGACAGGTGCAGGCCCTTGAATTGGGAAGGTTATCCTTTGTCTGTCAAACAGATGGATGAATGGATAATACCGGAGAAGCTGTTTGGCTTCATGTTTGAATTCTACTGCTTCTGAGCCTCACTGAGATATTAGAAATACTCGAGTACTCCAAGATAGTCCAAATCAAGAGTCATAGGGAAATTCCCTTTGGGTATCACAGCTCATACAATAAAGGTATTTGCCCAACCAGGCAAATGTCCATATTACTTTTCTTGTTTGAGGGACTACTTACCTAACCTAAAGGAATGGACTGATCACAAGGATTCTTTAAAAATGTGCACAGCAATTCTTAAAACATAGTTTGCAGTTTGATTTCATACTGTATAAGTTGCTCAGTTCCTGCCAATGACTTGTGAGCCTAGTCCACTTTTCCAGATATGGATTTCCACCAGACAGAAATAAAGTACGAAATTACTTTCCTTATTTTATGGGTCATGACAAAAATCACTGATCTCAGGATTTAAATGCTGGCCAGCAAAGCAAATGACTATTCAAAGGAGAATTATAGAAGCATAAGAAATTGCCAATAAATAACACTCCGATATTGAAAGCACAGTGTGAGCTATCAAGCACATCAGAGAAAAAAACAAATTCCTTAATGCTGAGATCCTAAACAACCTTGGCAGCATCTCCCAAGAGGACAAAACCATATATTCCAGTGATTCTGAAAAGGGCATTGGGGTTCTTCATGCACAGCCTGGAAATCAGTATTTATACATGAATGCAGAAATATATAAACCCAGAAGCTGAGGCTCATAACGTGCTTGTTGAGCTTTGAAGTAATGTTGAGCTGGCATTTTCCAGTGTAGAACAGGGCAAGAACTGAAATAGGTGAATTAGTTGAATTAGTGAAAATTCATGGTTTGTAGGCCAGTGTTCACAGGATCACAAGATGGTTTGGGTTGGAAAGGACCTTGAAGATCATCTTGTTCCGTGGGCAGGGACACTTTCCACTAGACCAAGTTGCTCAGATTCCCATCCAGCCTGGTTTTGTGATGTCTAAATGTAGTTGTTAAAACTGAGAAAGATGAAGTTGCTTCTCTTGAGAGGATGGACTTGGAGCTGTGAAGGCCTGGACATCTGTGGAAACCCACCAGCAGGTTCCCATGAGCAGCCTGTGCATTGCCTTTTTGAGAATAACTTCATTGTTAAATGGGGGCTTCTCCCAGCATTACACTCTCCTGCTTTTGCCTGATGTAACAAGCCCCAGAGGAAGCTGGAGTGTATTTATGGAAGAAGGTCTTAAGAGTTGAGATTTTCTCTCATTTGGATGCTACAGGAAAGTGTAGAAAGGCAGGAATTCACACCAAGCAATCTGAGATGACTAGCTAGTCTAATTTGACTCTCTCTGTAACTGAAGGAGAAGCTTGGCCTGCTCTGAGCAGCATTTCAACCAGGAGCCTAATTTAGCTGCTCCAAGTCCCACTCTGGGAGCTCTCCTTGCTTCCCATTGATCACAGAGGGAAGTAAAGGAAATCAAGGAGCAAAGTGAATTGATTAAATTACCTGTCTGAAATTGCATGGTACAAATACCCTGCAAAGTGCCCTAGAACAGGAAGATTAACACAATTTCCAGGGCTGTGTAAAAGACCTTGAGCTGTATCTGACAAGAATTGAACAATCTTTCCAGCTGTGGCTGGGTTTTGGTAGCTGCTCCTGCTAAAAATTCACTGCACAACATATTGTTCAAGCAAAATAAAGCAAAATAAAAAGACACAATTAACACCAAATCCTGGATACATTCTTTCTCCGCCCCCATAGAATTCAAATTGGAACAGAGGTAAGACAGAGCAGCACAGTGGATGTGCTGAAAGGGAGGATTCTTGTGTAAGTGTAGGTGTTTGCAATGGAAAAGTTGGACTTTAGAAAATAATTTTACAACAATATTGAAGGATAAAGTCCTCTTTATAGGACCAAGACCTTGTGAAACAAAGAATAAATGAATATGATTCAAAATAAAAACAATAATCATCATGATTAAGTTTTCAACTTCCACCACAGCCTGACAACAGATCTGACAAGTTAACAAAGGGGCTGGAAAACAAACAGAAAGAAAATCTTTTTTTTTCCTTTAAAATAAGGGGAAAAAAATTAATTTCGAAATCACTGAAAAGTTTCCTATTGACTTCAGTGATCCTGGCTCATGAACAGTCTTTGCCTAAAAAGGTTTTGGATATAACTTCATTATCATAAAATTTATCTGTCCTTCAGACGATATAAAATGGAAATACATTTTCTTCCATAAGTAGGTACCATAAATAAGTTTGACTCTTTGTTCTATAACATTTTGGTGAAACCACTGCTTGGAAATAGGGTCTGTCCTGATTTCAGCTTGATGTGTTCCCACAGAGAAAAATCCTGAATTCCCATGTATTTAGGGACACAGACCCTCCTGCACTAGCAGAGATCCTTTAAATCTAATGTTTTCACTCTTTGGGCCAATTGAGGTCCCCTGGCACTGCAGAGACACTGTGCCCTAGAAAATCTCTCCCAGGGTGGATTTGCTTCCATGGCTTTTCTCTCCTCATTTCATCCCTGTAGAGCTGTAGCTTACAGAACCTTATTTTATAAAATCTCTCTCAGCTGATTTCTGGAACCACCATGTTCTCCCTGTTCGCTGAAGCAAAAGCATTTTCCTGCCATCTCCCAGTCCTCCAAGTCCTGTTACTGGAAATGAAGTTTCGATGTCTAAGGCACTGGAGCAGTTGCTCTTGCCTATGGAAGATTGAGGCACTAAACTGTTAAATTAACATCTGCAGACAGCTCATGGAATCGGGATGAAAGCAAATGAACGTGACTCCAGATCATTCCTTCTGAGCAAAGCAGTCCTCAGGCAGCCCAGGGCAGAGCCAGGGATGCTCAGGGCACAAAGCAATCAGCCTGGCCAGGCTGCAGTTCCACACACCAACCCCAACGCCACCTCCGAGACCAATCAGTTCGGATAAAACACTTGGAGAGAGCAAAATAATCTTGCAACTGATGGAGAAACCTTAAAACAACATTGTGGAAGGGAGGTTTTTTTTAAGCCCCACGTTGCTGCCCAGCTGGCAGTGTTTTTTTCTGGACTGTTTCACCCATTCCTACATGATGATATAAAAGTCAGCGCTTCATTGAACTTCCTAATAGCCAGGACATATTTCCTTCACAACCTCAGTGCTCCCTCTCACTATGAGCTTTCTCCTAAGCAGCATGACACAACATATTGTAAAGGGAAAATGATAATTAGAAGGAACATTCAAGCAGAGGAAGTTGTCTGGAAAAATGCTTTAGTTAAATGAAGCGATGAAGATTGTTTTTAACTTAATCTGTTAAACACACACAGGGATCTATCCCAGCACAGGAATGACAGCTCACTGCACACTCACTGTCCATGGATGGAGGACAAACCTGGACAAGGAGGGGAAGGGAATTCTTGTTTTGATTTTACAGAGGGTAAATGGAGATGCAGAGAGATTAAAAGCACAAAAAGTACTAAGTCCAGAGTGAAGTGCTGCAGGAGACACCTGTGTGACCCAGCTCTGTCACACTCTGTAGATGCTCCTTTTCCCAGCTTAGGAACATTACACAGCTTTACCCCATATTCCCAGGAAAATCTGCATCACCAATGGAAACCAAATTCAGTTTGGATCTTGCTTTCAACACAGAACCATTCATCACACAGGCTGGAGTTAAAACCATTGGCACTTTCAGACAAACATGTATCAGGAATGGATGGCAAAGACCTATCTGATATAAACCACAAATGCTGGAGAGAGAAATGAAGAGAAAATGCTTTCCTGAGGGAAAGAATGAAAAAAACAAACAAACAAAAAAAGGAAAATGTATTGCCCTGTCAGCCAATTTCGTTTTGAGTCTTTGATTAGTGGGTGGGATGGTGGGAGATAATGGCAATCTGAAACATCCAATTTCTTGATTAACCAGACCACTGCAACACCAATATCTCCTCCACTCAGAAATTATTTACTTTTGCATAGAGGAGAGAACCATACTTTCATTTTGGATGCAATTAATTTGGGCATGGGGGAGACAAGCATGGAATTTTTTGAACAATAAAGATCAATTTTCCTGCATAAAAGTTCACTCTTCCAACAGTGATGGATGTCTAAAAGCTACAGGAATATCAGGCTTTCAGAAGCAGCCCCTAGTGAAATGAGGTTGCACAGTGCAGGCAAAAGAGACAAAATTGTTTAATAAGTGGTTTGTCAGGTAAATCTCCATCCTGTAATTGTTCCAAACCGTATTTGAGATGGTTCTCTGTGTGAAGATCTAGGAATTGGATGATGAACTGCCAAGTAGTGAATGATCATGGCATAGGGAAGAAAGCCAACCATGCTGCAACTGCAATGGGAAGAGGTATTTTCCTCCTGCTCGTGGCTCTGTCTGAGCCTGCAGGTGCCATGTAGAACGAGATAATACAGCAACCCATATTCTCCAAAACTGAGATTTTTTTTCTCTTTTCTGTTAATACAGAAGAGACTTCTGCTAATACTTCTGCTAAGATTTCTTTTCTGGTAACCTTCTACTTTTCTCTTTCAGCCCTTGGTTTCTTTTGTCTTCAGACACAGAGAGAGGAGTTTGAAAGCAGAGCTGTGTTTCAGCCCTTTGCTGGAGGCTCAGGGCAGTGCAGCTCAGCTCATTTGTGCTCAGGATCCTTTCAATCGCACTGCAAAGTCAGGTTGGGACAGGGCAGCTCTGGGGCAGCGTTACAACCATTTTCTTCCACATTGTTATTTGAAAAGCTTGCAGAGTGACATGACAATTGCCAGCATGGATAAGGTTTGACCAAGTGACACCTCGGGAAATGATCAAACAAGAAACTTCATAGGAAAATATAAAAACCTGCCACCCAGGAAAATAATTTAACAAATCCCTAGTGTAATAGAAAAGAAATCTAGAGAAGAGCAATGAAACTCTTAATGCATTCATAAGCTTCCCTCCTGATTAACTCTTACAGTTTGGGGTATTTTAATGGTCCTCTGAATCTAGCTAAAAATGAGGTACTTCTATATAGGAGAGGAAATGAATCTCTCACTCCTGGCCAAGCCTCACCCTCCACATTCTTTCACCCATTGCTCAGATAAATTGTCTTGTCCAGGAAGGTATTGGAGACTGGATATTAGTGCAATGTCTGTCTGCAAATCTGTTCTTCACATCTACATAAATCTCTATTCCTTTCAACCTGGAAAGGAAACCAATTCTTTGTGGCCAAATGAGAAGACAAGAGGATAATCCAACACCGTGATGATGGGCCCTGATTAATTAAGTCTTTCTGGATAGTAACACTAGAGGCAATCCTGCATTAGGAAGAAGAGAGTCATGGGAAGTAATATTCTCCAGCAGAATCTCTATAGCAGACTATCAACACAAATGATACATTTCTTCTTGTTGGATTTTATGATTCCAGTAAATTTTGTGCAGGTGGAAAATGCCACCTTCACAGCCCTGGAGACCCAGACACTGTTGCAGAGGTTATTTCTTTTCCTGACACCACTTATAAACAAGTATGTTCCTTTTTCCTTCTTTTTTTTCCCCTATCCTTTTACAAGATTTTCCATCACAATAGTGCCTAAATTTGCTCTTTATGCAAGCAAAACATATTCACAGTGAGAAATACTGCTACTAGTCAGTGGTGAACTGCCAGTAACTTTAGTCGTGCCATAATTTCACAGTTGTGCTCCAAGGGTAACCAATTCCTTGGGTTTAAATGTCATAGCACATTAATATCAGAGTTAAAAAAAAATGTCTCATTCCAAATGGAGTATTTGGGTACTGCAGGTTGGTTAACTTTGCTATTGATATATGTTCCCTTGTTTGTCTTTCCAGTCTAAGGAGAAAGGGCAATTTTTGGTCATTCAGATTTTAAACTGTTAGCTCATGGACAATCTGTCTGTGGAACTTCCTCCTGCAAGACACCCTTGAAGCACATGAAAATTGCTATTTTGCAGTGTCTAGTGTGAACCAAGACAATTTCTTTTCTTTTTTTTTGCTCTTATCATGTTCGAACCTATAAAATAGAGCAATAGTTACATCCACGTGAATCCTTGGACATCACAAATATTCATTATTGGCTCTTTAGTTTTTCACTTTGGGGCAGTAAATGGGCTTGTGGCATCCTGATGTTTTCATATGGCAGGGAAACATCCATGGAAATGGCAAACCTTCCAGCAGCTCAGAGTTCAAGCTCTGTGTTGTGGTTTTAAGTAACCAGAGTTTTTTATTAGCTGGGGGGGCTAGGAGAGAGGCTTCTTTAAGAAGCTGCTAGAGTTTTCTCTGCTCTAAGCTAGCCAAGGTCAGGCAACGACGCCTCTGTGATAACATATTTAAGAAGGAGTAGAGAAAGAAAGTCTGCGCAGAACATCATGGCCGCTTAAGAGACAGGAGGGTGCGGAGCTTGATTAGCACCAAGGTCAGAGAGAGGAGAAAGAGAAGATGCCTTAAACACTGGAATAGGGCCCCAGCAATATGTGAGGAATCATAGGGGCAAAGATTCTTCAGCCTGTGAACCCGTGGAAAGAGTGGGAGATTTTTCCACGCTGGAACAGAGACATGCCGGAAAAGAGAGGCTGTGATCCTGTGTTTGGAGCAGAGGGGCCTGGTGGAACCCCGTGGGCCGTGAGAAGAAGAGATGCTGGAG